>JAJHZJ010000862.1:651562-899220 GCA_023548195.1 Bettongia penicillata ogilbyi | reverse complement strand
TTATCTGGGTCAAGAGCAAAGAAGAACAAAAGAGAAGAAAATAAGGAAGAGATATTTAGGATATCACCCCTCCCTCACCTTAAAAGTTGCCAGTACAAATGTGGGAGCTGAGGCTCCTTTCGGGATCCCTGGTCACATGTGCCTAGATGTAACAGACAGATTTATGATTTCTAGAGGAGCCTTGCCTGATGGCAGAGTGTCCTAGCATGTTCTTCATACAAAGTGGGGACCGGAGGAGGAACAATCTTTTAAGCATTTTACATGCCTTATTGTTCAAGCTATCTCTCTCAGCAGAATATAATAAATGGATTAGTTCTCATTAGTGTAGCAGCTGGGTTTGTTCCACGGGACAAACAGGCAGGATGGCTGCTGGAAACTAGCAGGACCCTGTTCCCAGGAATCTGGGCATGGTTACCTTGACAGCCCCACGCGCCCAACACCAATGATAGCAGAACCTTTGGCAATTATTAAAAAACCCTCCTGGTAGTTCATTTGTCAAAACTGCATGCAGAAGGACTTGTTCCTTAGCAAGGGAAAACAACCCAGTGGGATTTCCCCTAGGAGATCAAAACCAATAATTCCAAGGGAGACTACATATAGGTATGTGAAGAGAGGCAGACCATGTGCCTAGTTTAGACCTCATCTGTGCCGTTATCTCCTTGTGTCTACAGCAGGTACAGCTCAGCTCTAGAGGGCCTTGGGTTTGCATCCCATGCCTAGATGTGTGTCAGCACACTGGTGATTGGACCTATCTATGCCTTAATTCTTCATCTCAAAAGTAAGAATGGTTTCATTTTCATCTTTGTTTTCCCAGTACCTAGCACAGCGACTGATGCATAATAGGCACTTTATAAATGCTTATATATTGATTAATTTTAAAATGTTGACCACAAAACCTCACGTTTTTATAATACTTCAAAGATTTGGAAACAATGTTGTATGTAAATTGACTTGTACACTTAGGAGTCATTCATAAATATCAGTTATTTTGTATGGTTCTTTCCACTTTTATAAGCTCCTTCACATTCTGACATCTATCACCTTGGTTGATTTTCCTACTTTATTAGATGGGTAAGCAAGTATCTTTGTCCCTAGGTGACAGCTGAGAAAACTGAGGTCCAGAGAAGCTGTGTTTGAAAGAGCTAGGTCTAGAACCCAAGTGTGAGAAGCCTGTTAGACTATGGGGTTGGGAAATGGAAAGGTAGCTAGGTAGCATGGCTCTCAATGTGGAGGGAAACATCCTATGGCCTTTGCGGCCTGGGAAGCAAGATATGATGGAAAGTAGTATAGGTTGCTGATATCAGTCAGTCAGTCGGTCAACAAATACTGTTGTCTACAAGGAGTGCTAAGGATACAAAGAAAGGCAAAAACAGTCTCTACCTGAACCTCCTTCTCTCTTCCCCCAGGAAGTCATATTTTAATGAGGATGACAATATATAAATAAGGACATATAAGCTATATACAGAGCAGAGAGAAAGTAACCTCAGAGGGAAAGGAACTAGCAATGACAGAGAGGTGGGCAAAGGCCTTCTACAGAAGCTAATTTTTTAGCATTCACTTTCTTAAAAAAATTTTGAATTCCAAGTTATCAATTACACAAGTGAAGTCATCCGAAATAAATTTTCATATCAGCCCTGTGGCAAAGAACAACAAAATTTAAGGTGAGTTTTGAAGGCGTCCAGGGAAGCCAGAGGCAGAGGAGAGGGAAGGTAACATCTCAGGCATGGGGGCGGTCAGGAAAAGGGCAGCCTAGGCACAGTGTTGTTGGTGAGGAGCTGCATATAAGCCTGAGGAGCCACATCGCAGACTTTGAGGACTGGAAAGGTAGGGAGGGTTTGGGTATATAGGCAGAGACTGGTTGTTACCTGGAAAGTTTGGTGTAGAAGAAGCCTTTGGGGTGAGTTACAATGTTGGGAAGAGACCAGGAAGCTAGGAGACTCGAGCAAGGTCTCCTGGGCAGCTTTGGGGGAAATGATGACGTTGGTATCGGTCTGGGTCATGCCTCCCATTGGTCCTGGGCTCACATTACAGCATGGCCCATCATGACAAAATCATAAGATCAAATCTCCGTGGGATCACTGCCCGTCTTAAGAGCATCAGCTGAGCTCGCCACACCTTTCTTGTCCCAAAAGAAAGACTCCCAACTCTGGGGGCACATGTGATCCTTAGTCCCCTGAGTCCTCATCCACCAAGGCTGCAGAGTGGCAGGCTCCGAACCCCATTCCAAGAGGGTGAGGAAGAGCTGGTAGTGAGGAAGTGGAAGCAGCAAATGTAGACTACCCTCTCTAGAAATACAGTCTATTCTTGGGTTATTTCTGGTTAACTTTTTATTATTCCCATACTGAGGTATATTTTTAAATTATTCTTAGGTCTGCCCTTCTCCCTCCCAATTTTTACCCCTGGACTCTGCAGGACAGGGTCTTCAAGGAAGGTTCAGCCAAGGGCGAGGATTCAGGAAAGGGGCACCATTTGGGGAGCATGACGGAAAGCCGAAGCATGAGGGCTTTCAGACATTCTGCAGTCCAAATGCAGAGATGGACCCTTTCCTGGGCACACGCGCATTTTCATTTTCTATCCTCAAGAGGATACAGAATGTCTTCAATGGATTTTAAGGATGAGAACACATGCATCAGCATAATGGTACTATGGAAATATATGGATATATATGCATAGAGAGATTAATATCTACATAAAGGCAGAGAATTCTATTCCCTACAGGACTCTCAGAGGCTCTCATATTATCTGTTGCTTCAGAAGAATTACAGGAATTATGAATTTTGACTTGGCAAATGATGGAGGAAGGAAATAATTTACAATATTTGATGCAATAATTTAAATTCTAAATATTTTTTCTTCTTTTTCTTTGCCTCTCTGTCTCTCCCTTTGTCCCTTTCCCCCTCTTGCTGTAGACACACACACACACACAGTTATATACTCTTTCAGCCCTTTATTAATACAGGATGAATTCCATTTTGCTATAATACTGTAGTAGACCTTACCATAATGAGTTATACAGCAGTTTATAAATAATAGAAGTAGAAAGTTACATAATGTTTTCTTTCCATATTACTGATTCAAAGCACTTTGCAAGTATTATATATAGTTATGAAATCCTTGCTATGGCTCTGTGGGAACAAAGAATAAGTATGGCCGAACCCATACTAGAGAAACTGAGACTTGGAAAAGTTAAAGACATTGAAGAAATATGCTATGATGGAAAAGAACTGAACTGGGAGTCAGAAGCCTTAAGTCTGGGTCCAAGCATTGCCACTAGTTAGCTGTATAAACTTGAATAAATCAATTCACCTCTGACTTTCTTTTCCCCATCTGCAAAACGGCAGTTGTAGAGGTGGTGATAGTTCAAGAGGGAATGGGGATTGAATTGGCTAATTGTTAAAGTCCCTTTTAGTTTGACATTCCATGATCCTGTGGCATGTGCAAGTCACACCACACATCAGGGAATGCATTTGAAATGGAAAATAGAATCCCTAGTTCCTTGCTCAGAATTCTGGGCATCAAAGTGAATCCAACTTCAGTTAGAAGATGAGGATTCTACCCCTATCCAATCAAGGGAAGACCATCTAGTTTGTAGAGGACCTTCCAGGGCCTACCTCCTACTCCTCTGTCCTTAATTCTCTTTGGCATCTCTTTTTTTTAAAAAAGGTTGATGGAGTAAAGAAGATAGAACCATTTTTACCATATGTCAGAAAGTTTCATAAAAACATATTATTGGCTTTGGTGTGGTACAGCAGAAAGAGCTCCAACTCTGGAGGCAGAAACCCTGATCATGCCACCATGAGACAATAGGCAAGTCCTCCCCTCTCCCTGTACATCTCCTCCATCTTTGGTCTATGTGGTCTCTGCCATCTCATCCAACTCTGGACTTAGTATCCTCTGATTGAAATTGCTGAACAGAATGCCTTTTGAGGACCGTGATGGAGCACTGCCCTTCCAAAGCATCCCTTCTAAACAGTGCCCTGAATGAAAGAGATTCTCTTTGCTCCCCACCCACTTTACATTGAATTGCTGTTTGAAGAGATACAGATGGGCCCAGGGTCTCTCGAACAATGATCAGTAGTATTTATATAGCACAATAAGGTTTGCAAAGTGGTTTCTAACTGTCCGCTTATGTTATCCTGACAACTCTGTGGTGTAGGTGCTGTTAGGATCTCCATTTTATAGGTGAGGAAGCTGATATAATGATTATCAACTAGGAAAGATCTAGCTCCTCTGATCCATTCAGTGATCTCAGACAATTCCAAGGGACTTGTTTTTTAAAATAGTACTTTATTTTTTCCAGTTCCATACCAAACATTTTAAATTACTTCCCTCCTTTAGCAGCTAGTCTCTGAGAGATTATCCTCTTTTAAATGAATAAAAAGCATTTATTAAGCACCTGTGAAGTGCCAGGCCCTGGGGATAAAATCACAGAAACAATAACAGCTATCATTATTATAGCACTTTAAGGTTTGCAAAGTACAAATATTCATTTTATCCTCAAAATATCCTGAAAGGTGGCACTATTATGATAGCATTATATATTATATCATATCATATTGTATTATTATATAGCATAGTGTATTATTATATGACATAAGAATGCCAATAATTGACAACATGATATAGTATTACATTATAATATAATTATTTAATATTTTATCATATTAATTGTTATATATATTAATGTCATTTTTAATATTATATATTAATAGTGTTGTAATGTTAGAATAAACATATTTAACATTATATTAATGTTAATAGTTAATAATATTATTCTATTATATCATATAGTAATATATGATAATATATAATAATAGACCTGTTGTTGTAGGCACAATTTATAGATGAGGAAACTGAGGTAGAGGTTAAGTGACTTACCCAGAATCACGCAGCTAGTGCATGTCTGAGATCATATTTGGACTTAGTCTTCCTGACTGCAGGTCCTGGCACTCTATCCACAACCCTCTAGCTGCCTCTCATTGGATATTTTACATATAAAGGACTACATAGTTCTTCATTAGTGATCTATTGTAGCTTGCTCCCTCTGACCTAAGCCTGTTTAATACCAACCCTAAAGTTGCCTGCATTTGAATAGGTAAGTGAAATACAAAGGAAAATGTTTGAATCCTAAGCATTTACAGAGATGTCAAGTGGAATCATTAATTAGTTGATTTTCATGCCTTTCCCAGTAACAAGTGGTAGTGTTGATTTGATTATCACTAGAGCAAGAGGTAGCAAGGCAGGGGGTTAGTATGCCCAGGGTGCCAGAGCAGATGACAAGATTCCTGTGCCAAGTAGACCTGAGTCTTCTGGTGGATGGCTAGATGTCGTGTAAAGCATGGATTGGGACCAGCTAGATATTGCAAGTCCCTTTCCCCAAAATATAAAATCTCAAAAACAAAATACTTACAAGGTTTTTAAACAGAGTTATAAAGTAATTTCTCTATTATCAGTAAAAGAAAAAAAGGAGACCTTTGGAAGCTGAGAATTGGCAAACTCATGTAATGGAACTCTAAGAGAAGATAGCCACTGTCAAAGGACCTTCCTTGCTTAAGACCCTAATCCAGCCAAGAAACCAGGGGGAAGAGGTTTTTTTGAACCTTGTCTGTTTGATGCAACATCGTGTAAATGAATCCTTACAATTGTTTTTAAAAAATGCTTCTGTTGCATGTTGAACAAAAGCAAAAAGCCTTGTGCCCAAGAACAAATCACTCAGGGACAAACTCATTTTTCTTTGTGTCTTGTACTGAGAGAATAGCGGTTGACCTGCCAACATTTGCCTGCAGCCTTCTAATAAGTATTGTACACTGAGTAATTTCCCTTGAACAAATCCTCTTTTAAAAATTAAAGCCATTATAACATTTCTAAACTTGGCTTTTTAAAACCTAAGGACTTTAAAAGTTTCAGCTCATTCCTTCTGGCCATAATAATCGAGTCTCTTCTTAAGCTCCACAAAGTGAGCCATACAAAAGCACTAGGAGTATAATATACTGTCTATCAAGTCTGGTCAAACTGGAATCTGTCAAAACAATGGGGAAATATCAGAAATCCCAACTGCCTTTCTCAGATCCATCCCACTCACCCTGGAGCCCTTGTTGTGAAAACTAGCGTTTTCTTTCCTTGTGTTACTTTATCGTCTTTTTCTAAAGCTGTAGAAAATTAGAAGCAAGTCTCACTCATTTGGTGGGAAATGCCATCCACAGCCAATTCAATTGCCTGACAGAAATGCACCAGGTAATGCCTGCAACTGGCTTCCGCTGTAAATCACTTTCTGAAAGTCAAGAGGCATTCATAATGTTACATGTGATATGATACATGGTGAAATGTGGAAGGTTATTTTAGTACCACATTATATAATCTTATTTCCCTTGTCTGTTACAACTCAATAAGCCGTGCATTGATATTAAAATGCGTCAAACAGTATTTGATGGTCTGTTTATTCCCACGTGTAAGTTACTACCTGACAGATTGTTTCCATTAATAATCTATCAAGAGCTGAAATAACCTAAAAATAACCAGAATAATAAGAGATCCCTACACGAGTAAAAGAAGAAAGACAAGCAGAAAGATGCAAAATTAAAAAAAAAAAACAAAAAACACCATAATGTCCTTGCTTTTTCATGCCCCCCAATCTATATGTGACTCACAAACCCATTTCTGGAATAGCATTTGTGCCTTCCCATGTTCATTCTCATTTAGCCCCGAGTATGGTTTAGTCATTCTCTAATTTATGGGTTCGATGTTTAAATGTAGCCGTTAGTTCCTACTGAATCCAAGATCTTGTCTTTTTAATTAAAGACATCCTTTCTTCAACCCCCATTTTCTCAAAGAAATCTCTCAACATTTGGCAGTATAATTATTGTCACCTCTTTAATTTCATAAGGAGCAAAATCCTATTCTAAATCAAGCATTTCAAGGCATTTCTTTGGCTTCACATCTAACCGAGTCTTACATACAGTGTCCTGTCTTATCACTCTCCACCCTAGCTCCAGGTCATGACAATTCCAACATAGTCACGTTAGGTCGCCTTTAGGTTTTCCCTGTCCATTTGCCCACAATCCATGCATTTGGAAGCAGGGGAAAGATTATATGTTTGATGTACTTTACACTCTGTGATCTGGCCCCTGTTTAATGTTTCTTTTCAACATCATTTAGCATTCAATTCCATTCACTTAGTTTAATATTAAATTGGGTATTAAGTTCTACTTTTCTGTTTCTCTTTTTAAAGTTTTGCTTTAAAAAGATGTGTGGGTGTGCAAATGCTGAAAAGAGAAACGCATTTTGGAAGTTAAATGAATTTCAGCCCGTGATCCAGCAAGCTTAATGCCTTCCAATGATTTGGGAAAAGCAAGTTTCATGGACCTACTATATATATGAAACTCAAGCTGGAGGATGAATTGTAAATGTCTGTCCATTGGATTCTTCTTCAAATGGCTCCTTTTTCAGAAGCTCTACTATGCAGGTTTCACTGGGGATATTTTGAATTGAACTGTCGGCGTTGCCCCACTCAACCTTCCCCAGTGATTAAACCCTCCTTCTCCCAATCTGAAGTTCACTGATCCTAGTGAAGGGTCTTTGAATAAAGGACAAGTATGTGCCATTGACAACATTTGGTCTAAATTTTACAATCCCTCTCACTCCTTCTCCTCCTACCATTTACATCATTTTGTGGTGCTTCCAAATATGACCAGGTAACATTTTGCAAATGTCACTCCCCATGTGCAGCCATAACCCAGCCACTGTGGTGCTAATGAGCAGCCTTTAGCAAAGAGCATCCACACAGGAAATCCAATGTGCTCTGGCTTCATCTCCTGCACTTAAGGGGGAGGAGGGAAGAACCTAAATTGATATCACTGTAATGAAGTTCGACATCAAAACAAAGTCATAAGATTTGACCTAAGCATTAGCACATGTCAAAGTCTTAGGTGCAATTTTGAGCCAATCCAACTTAAAAGTAACTTTTCCACAATAGTCCTGCACTAATCTAAGCTATATCTTTTCATTGTGAACTTAAAAATCACCAACAAACACGAGCATTCCAATTTACAAAGAACAGAGAAAGAAAATTGTGTATGCTTAAATTTGGCACTTAACCAGCCTCAGTTTCCTCATCTGTAGAATGGGGTAGGGGTAGATTGGATAGCCTCTTAGGTTACTTCTAGTTCTAAATCTATGATCATATGAAAAAATTTTAAGTATATATGTATACATATATACATATATATATATAATATTATATTTAACCAGGTACATAGTATCAAAAGCAGTATTTGTGCTCCCTGCTGAATATTTTCTTTTCTTCCATATTTGTTCATGTCTTTTGGTGCTTTTTTTTCATCTGTCACTTGCCATTAATTCATCCTCCACAGATGCACCAAATAGCATCCATGCCTTGCAACAATCAAGAAAATCAAATTTGCACATTTGCCATGTTTAAAAACATAGGTCTCATTCTGAATGTCAGGTCCATCAACTCTCTTCTAAGACACATACTTCATCCTTAGTCTTCTAAAGTCATGACTGATCCCTGAATTGACCAGAGCCCCAAAGTTGTTTACTTATGCTTTATTGTAATCATCCTGCAAATTTTTTCCTGGTTCTGCCCATTTTATTTCTAGCATTGGATTCGTCACAGTTGTCACTTTTTATAGGGCAATAATACTCCATGACATGCATGCACCACAAGTTTCTTGACCATTCCCCAACTGAAGGCCACATGTTTGCTTCTAGTTTTATCCAGCATTAAAAGTGCTGCTACAAATATTTTTATACATATGAGTCTTTTCACTCTGTCACAGAATATAAAAAATGTTGCTATAAATTTCTTTTGTACATATTGGTCTTCAGAGTGAATGAATTGAAATGCATTTATTAAGTACTTACTATATGCCAAACACTGTGGTTACCTGTGGGGATAAATAGAAAAAAAATTACAATATCTGTTCTCATGAAACTCATGATCTAATTAAAATAAACAACATATACAAAAAAATTCAATGTTAGGACAGATGGAAGGGCTGAATGTCCTACGGGCTCAGTAGTGGGGCAGATGGCAAAGCCCACAAGTCTTTAGGTTATGCTAGTAGGTTAGACAACAGTGTCCAAAGGTCTGGAAGACTTAGCCATGGGGCAGATGGTAAAGCCCGAAAACTTTAGGAAACAGTAGTGGGGCAGATGATTTTCCATCTCATCAGAAGATTTGTAGTTAGTGGTGCCTAATTCATTCAACTGGTGTGAACAGCCAAGTCATTCTCCCTTCTGGACCACTGCACAAGGCATGAATGGCCCTGATTCAGAGGAAGAATGAAGGAAATGCAAGGTGGGAGGGCAACCCCACTGGGCGTTCTCCTTACACGGCGGTTCTCAATGGGGTCTGGGTGACCCAGAGGTATTGGTAGAGGCCATAGTGGTTCTGCTGGATCAAAGAGCGGGCATAGTTTAGTGACATTCTGGACAGAGCCCCATATTGTTTTCCAGAATGGTTGGACCCATTCATAGCACCTTCAACATTTTCCATTTTCATCATTTGTCATCTTTACCAATCTGATGGATGAGATGGACTTTCAGAGTTGTTTTAATTTGCATTTTTCTTTTAATTAGTGATATGGAGCAATTTCTTACATGGCATTTAATGCAATGAAAATGCCTCTATACCAAAACAAAACAAAAACAAAAAAGGGGAGGATTTTCCACTTCTCTACCAAGTCTCTTGGAGAAAGGCTTAAAGTTTAACACTGTTGGCTTAGTAATCAAATGGTTTCTGCCCATCTGAAATTATCTCCCTGCTCCATTTGACAACAGTGTTCCTCAGTGATCTACTAAAAATCCCCCCTCTTCCAGAAGGCTTACCTAGACTTGATGGAAATGAGATATGACTACATGGTTCATCCTTCAGAGGAGAGAGTCATCACCACACAGTCCTAAGCACCACATATGTTGCACATATGGTGCATGCTGGAGATGGTTGTCTACAAAATCTTTACACATTTTTATTCTGAGTGAACTCATCTTGTTTCTGTGAGGGTTTTTCTTCTTTGGATTCAGGCCTGTGATGTCATAGAAATGGAAAACTTCCTGGTATGGAAATTCCTCCTACCAACTATAGCTTTTCTATTAGCTGTAGTTTCAGTGAGTTATCAGGGTCCTCTTGCCCACGGTTGCAGTCAATGAGCGTCAGAGATAAAACTTGGATCTAAGTCTTCCTGACTCCAAGGCTGGCCCTCTGACTCCTCTATCAATATTTAGTCTGTTATCAATCATATTCACAGCACCCTTAAGTACACTTATGCTGTATTTTGTGGTCTACAGTGACATCAGCTTTAGCTCCAAAAGAGCCTGAAGAGTTTTATTATAATACCTCTTGAGGGCTGCTAGGTGGTACAGTGGATAGAGTGCCAGCCCTGCAGTCAAGAAGACTCATTTTCATCTTCATAGGTTCAAATCTGGCCTCAGATATTTCCTAGTTGAGTGACCCTGGACAAGTCACTTAATCCTGTTTGCCTCAGTTTCCTCATCAATCAAATGAACTGGAGAAGGATACCCCAGTATCTTTGCCAAGAAAATCCCAAATTTTCACAAAGAATCAGACACGACTAGAAAATGACTAAACAATAGCAACAAATATCCCTGGAGTCTGAATCTCTCTCCTGCTATGAGGTTGTGTAGGTCAAAGATATATTATAAGCACTTGCATAATAACTATATCCTTGTTTACCATTCTCTCTACCCCTTGTTGTGTTCAACACGCCCTACTATGTATGTGGCACTCAAGCTGATTATTTGAAGATGATAGTCAATGACTGGGAATCCTATGATTCAAGGCCCTTGGCAGGATACAGACACGCCTGGATTTCTAAGGAATTACTTCTATGGAAAGGTCTTGTTGCCAAAGGATAGGAAAGGCATCCATTTTACTCAAGATTTGGAGAAAGGCTTGGAAAATTCACCCAAATAGCATCTTCACCAATTTTTTAAGCAAACAGGATGGAGAAATGGAGAAAGAAGGAACCATTTCTTCATTGCTTTTTTATTTCATGAGTTTGCCCTCTGTGTTTCTCCTTTCTGCTTTGTTTTACAGCTGCTTTCTTGATCCAGTGACTAATTTCATACTTCGTAGGAAGGAAACCTGTTCTGTTGTGTGAATGTTTGCTCCATGTGAAGTCAGTTTATCATGTAGAGACTCTACAGGATTCTATCTTCACTGTTTATTTAATTCACAGCTTGAAATGACATTTTTAGGTACTCTAAAAACATCCTTCCTTACTAAAGCACTTATTGACTAGGGTCTACTCCCACACAACAGTGATGATTTCCTTGATTCTCTCTCTCTATACAGAGATCTCTGGCAATCCTATTCCCATGGCTTTAATGATGACTCATGTGTGAATAGTGACCCTATCCATCCAAATACCAGCATCCTCCTTGATTTAAAAAAAAGGGGGGGATGGTGGGGGAATTATGAATCAAAATTCTGTCTGTACAATATTTTGAACTAGATGTCCTATCACTACTGTTAGGTAAATGATTTGTCTAGGGTTGAGTTATTTGTCTTTTTATACAAAATCTTCCCCTCCTTTTCCCCCCAAACCCTCGGTCATTGTGAAAATGCCATTCACCCATTTGCAAGCAAGACACTTGAGGAGTATGGGAGACTCATCTACCTCCATATTCCCTATGTCTCAAAATCCTGTTACTCCCTGTCATAGTTTTATTCTTGTCAGATCCTTTTTACTCCAACACCGAGTTAATGCCAGCCCCTTCTTACCAGCCATCTGGCCACCACTAACTCTCTATGTTAGTCCCACCTTCTTCTTTTTCACATAAGTTTATGACCATATCAGTTCTTTGCAGCAGAACATGACTCCTGAAATAAATACAAAAGCCTCTCTACACGATGGCCCTACACTAGGTAACATCTCTCATTGCTTCCTACTGGGCAGCATGTTCACAATATGACTCCACTCTGTTTAAGGATAACTCCCTTAAGCCTACAATTCAGCAAATATTGATTTAGTGCCTTCCTTGAACTAAAAATGTTTATTGAATTGAAGCTATCTAGTTGTCTCCTTGTCTCCCCATATTCACACATGCTGCTCCCTGTTTATTTTAATACATTTACTGATGACTTCTGTCTTTACCTCACAGTCATATCATACATACACACATGCACACACACACACACACATACATACACACAATGAATTATCTCTTGTGAAAAAGAAAAACAAGCAAAAACATCTGAAATAGTAACAACAGCTCACAAGGTATGCAATATTCTCTCCTCACAAACCACTATTTCTTTGTTTTGAAGAAAGAAGCTTGTTTCATACGTTCTCTTCAGTTGCTTAGAATTCTACTTCCTTTACACGATCTCCTCATCTTTATTGTTGTAATGATTGTACATATTTTTCTCTTGGTTCTATTTATTTCGTTCTGTTTTAATTCATGCAAATATTCCCATTTTTCTGAATTCCTTATATATATCATTTCTTACCACACAATTCTATTATATTTTTATAACTATAGGATTTTTTCAGTCATTCTCCAGTTGATGGGTACCTACTTTGTTTCTTGCTTATTACCACCACAGTGTGCTTATTATGAATATTTTGATATTTCAATATATGTACATATCTATACATATCATAGATACGTCTATCTATATACACATATTTTATATAAATTGCACAATGATTTATATATGTGTATGTATATGTGTATATTATATGTATATATACACATATGTGTTGCATATGATCATGTCTATGTTTGACTACACATCTACACATGTGTATGCATGTACACCCATGTATATATACATATACAGACACGTGTGCATGTTCATATGTATATGAAATTGTACTTCCTCCCTTTCACAACATAATGATTCCCCACATTAAAATCCTGAATAATTTTGTGATTTATCCTATTTTGGAAGTTTGAGTTGTCAAACACAACTGCTTGTTGATGTCTAGGTACCATACCCACAATTCTAAGAACTCCCACCAAGGTGGAGAAATTCAAGAAAAAGAACAAGGACCTAGAAGTCAGAACACCTGTGTTTTAGAATTGGTTTTTGCCATCAAGTAACCAGATCTATAACCTTAACCATTTCATTTAGCCTGTTTCTGTTTCCTCAACTTTAAAATGGTTGGTTCAGAATATTCTCTCTCTCTCCCTCTCTCTCTCTCTCTCTCTCTCTCTCTCTCTCTTCCCCCCATATGTGTGTATATATATGTATGTTCATATGTGTATATATATATATATGTGCATATATATTTTGTGGAGTATGTATGTGTGTGTTATAGCAATTCTCTAGGTAGCCCTGGTAGAGAAAAATCAAAGTTTAGCAATGATTACTAATAACTTAAATTTATTTTTGTGGTATTTACCCATTATTGAAGGCATCTTCCATATATATATATATATATAGTATATTTATACATTCATGTGTATGTGTGTGTATATACTGGGACAAGTGGCTTGATCTCTCCAAATCTTATTTTCCTCATTCCTAAAATGAGAGGGTTGGACTGGATGGTCTTTTCAGGTCTTTTTCAGTTCTAAATCAATCATCTTGTGGTCTACATTGCAATTTCTATGTCTAAAATTATGTGGTCTTCAATATTGAGTGGCTAGGGTTTTCCCAGATCAAAATAACATTTTACAAGCAATTCAGTCAATTGGACATTTTCACAACAAATTTAATTATAATGATAAGCACAAATATTAATTCATCACTAATTACTAATCTGTGTTGTAAAGGTAGAACTATATATGTTATGTTTAAATATATTTAAAGAAAGCTAAGCATCTAAGTCAGGGGTGGCCTCAAGGCCACAGGTTCCCCACCCCTGACTAGGTATATTTTAAATACCTCTCTGACTAAATTTAAATCACTGACTAATCATTGCTTGATATTTTTCTCTACCAGGGTTAACTAGATAATTTTTGTCATTTCACAACGAACCCTCTTCGAAAAGTTTAAAGCACTGGGGCTAGACTTCCTCCATCATCGGCTCAGTGGGTGCTTCAAGGTTTTCAGCCTCAGAGTGCTGAAAACTCTTAACTATCTCCAGACATACCACACATAAAATTGTCTCAACCAACATTTCACAATGATTCACCCATCCTCATTTGTGCGCACACACACACACAAACACACACATGCAAAAATCTGATCCTGACAGCTGACCCAAGAGGGTCATATTCTCTCTATTGGCTCATTATAAACTCATCTGGAGTTTCCTCTAGAATAATCTCAAAATATAGATGAAGTTCAGTTTGTGGCTAGGGTAACATGATTCCCTGCTCCTGTACAGGCAGTTAAGGTAACGATATGGGAATTGACAGCTGGTAGGTAAAGTCTTTATTTTACCTCTCACAAATGCAGAGTACTCACAGGTGCCCATAAACAAGTACTGAAAACATATAAGGCACTCATAGGCGTTCATAAGTGGATATTAAAAAAAAAAAAAAGGCCCATAAACACCACATCAAAGGAAATCATACTTGAGAGCTGCCAAATCCACAATAGCCTCTTTCCATTGGACCTTCATTTTTTGAATTTCTCACTGAAATAGTTGCAGTGGGGGAAATAGCATGGTACAGGTCTCTTGGGTCCTCTTCACAGCAAATCCGGTGCTAGGGGATCATGTAGCCAATCCTTTTACTTCTCTAAAAACCATGCTGTTCAGGAAATTCTCTTCTTTCTCCAGAAGGTCAGGTCTCTGAACTCCCAAACTTGAGGCTCTTGAACTTGTGGTAAACCCATGAGTAAATCCCCAAGACTGGCTCTTTTCCAGGAAACCTCCCTTCTCTGGTTACAAGACTGGATTCTGGGATCATGATACCAAGAAAATTGAATTCCCTTTCCTCTATACTAGAGGTGGGGGTTCAGGAACATTGCCCATAACCTCACTTCTTGGACTCAGTGGGCATATAAATGTCTGTGTCTGCCATGTACTTTTGCCAACGCTGTTGCTATACATTGGTAAGAAAATCTCCTCTCAGCTACCCTCCTCTCAGCCCATGTGGAAACAACTATCTACCTGTCAGTCTGCCATGTTCTTCTGCTGCCAATAGCCATGGACTCTCCTAGGGCATGCAGCGGGGGGGATTGTAAAAAAGAGCAAAGGGGGACAAGGAAGATGTCCCTTCCTCCCTTCTTCCTTTACTCCAAAAGACAAACACAAAGGAGAAAGTTGAAAAGAAACTCAAATAGCAGTCTGTCATCTTCCTTTACAAATCCAAGTAAAGGGGCAGCAAAGAGTCTGTGCTCCTGAGTTCCATTTATCCAACCATGCTGCAGATTGTCTCAGTCACTGGAATCTGATCAGGAGGAGCTTTGCAATCTGATGCTCAATGGAGCTCAATAGTACAGAAGAAAGATCACCTCAAAATGATCATCCCTCTTAAAATAAAATTGATGATAGCCAAATGTCACCATCAAGTTGCAAAATTTCACTTTGATGTCATCATTCAGTTGATAACTCATAAAACATTGTTTACAAGTATTACTCACTCACTCTAACATTATTTAACTGAACATCAAGCATTCCGTGAAATGATTAAGGACATTGATGACATATGCTTGTATCTGCAATTTGTGATATGGAAGACATTTATTTGCCCATTTTGAGACTCCTATCAGAGCATCCCTTTTCTGGCCATCCAATTCTTCTCTGTCCACTTTCTCAAGAAGAAACTAACTTCTGTTCCAAGTTGATTTAATGCTCCCTAAGGCTCTCAGTGGCAGCTAGGTGACACAATGGATAGAGTTTTCTGCCTAGAATCAGTGAGTTCAAATCCATCCTCAGCCACTTAGTAGCTGTGTGACCTGGGGGCAAGTCTTCACTCTGTTTGTGTCAGTTTCCTCAACTGTAAAATGAGTCGAGGAAGGAAATGATAAACCATTCTAGTGTCTTTGCCAAGAAAACCCCCAATGGAAGAATAAGACACAACCGACATGACAACAGCAAGGTACTCAGTGTTTTTAGGTTTTTGGGTTTTCTCTGTTTCCTATGGCAAAGCTAAAGCCCAAAGAAACAAGATACCCACTCCCCATGCAGTACATTAGCAGGAGGTTGCACAACTTTCTCAAATCTTTTTCTGATTGACTAAAAACTTTTTATTCCTCCGACAGTTCATACAGCCTTGTTCTTTGCTCTTTGAAGCCCACCTTTGTGTAAACATTCATTTCCATTGAATTTGTTTGAATAAATTATTAACTAGTAGACTTCTAGTTTGCTCTCCTGATTTTTAAAAAGGATATGCCTGATTGTCTTTCATTTGAACATTGAAAAAAAATATTTAAATAGAACATACCTGCTTTAAAACCACAATTTCCAGTGGTCTCCTTACAAACCCATCTTATCATCATTATGTCAATATTTATGTCATTGTTGGGACAGTATGGCTCTTACTTTTGCAGCTTCTCAGGAAACTTACCCAGTTTTCTATTCCGATTTATTATTTGTTGCATTTCACCAAAGCAACATGGCCTCCTATTGGTTGCATATGTCCAAGGGGAAAGAAAGTGTTTGAATTGATCTGCATGGTACCCAACACTGTGCCAAGCATGTAGGGATAATGACTAAATGTTGTTTGTGAAGGGAAATTGAAGTTTAGACTTCAGTTTGAATGAGGGCCTTATTTATCTCTTGAAAAAGAAGAGAAAACTATCTCCTATTTCCTTAACAATTGATTCCGGGGGAGCCACAGCGGAAAGCATGCCCACCTGTTAAACTTGGGTGTCCTTTTTAACCAACCTAATCCCATCAGTCTTGAAAAGAAAGGGCTAGGGACATCTGCTGGGCTCTAATCAGGGAACTTCTCTAACTCTGTTAAGTCTTTTATACCAGGCTTTTGCTAAAAGACTTCATTTCTCTGCTTCTGTAATCTAATTAGCTGATTATGGGTGAGGGAGACCTACAGATTTGGGAGGGGTTGAGGCTGGGTTTTAGAAATAGGAGTCTGGGACTTTGTTTCTAGGCCTATGACTGACTAACTAGGGGATTTAGTTCAAGTCATTTGATTACTCTGTTTTTCTTCTGAGAAAATAGAAATACTGCCATTTACCACCTGCTAGATTCATGAAAGATAAGGAGGATTAATGAGCTGGTGAGTAACTGCATTTAAAGACTCCAGTGAATAATACAAAAAAAGTGTTGTTACTATCACAACTCCTTCAACAGCTTGTTTAGGCAAATAGGGAATTCATTTGGACAAGATTTCACTACGTAAGCCTTCAATCAAATATGAAAGATTAAAATATGGCTAATGGGAGTGATGATAAAATTGTTTTCATGGAATACATTTTGTCCCAGAAGGAAAGTCTTGCTCTTCGAACTATATAATCATTTCTAAACTGAAAAGGATTAGTAACTGCTATCTGAATAACAACGCAAAGTTAGAGTATGACCTATGTTGACCTGACCTATCCTCAGGATAATTTACACCCATGACGTCATGTTCTCTTTTATTCAGGGAACCATTTTTGAGTCCTATCTTTGATCTCACTTGTAATACACAAGATTTTGATTTCTTTAAAGGATGTGACTATTTTCAAGATTGATTTGTCCTTCAGGAGAGACATTTATAAACTCAATCCCTTTGCACTGTCAACCACAACCTCTTAGAGATGGGTAGGGTCTCTGCCTTCAGGCAAGCACTTTGTGTCAAGCCTACAAACAAATGGGCCCGTAAAGAACCCATCTAATTTACTGTGTATCATTCTAAACATGTGGATATTTTTAAAAAATCATTCTGTCTGCCTAAGCTAAATGATTATGGTATAATCCTTATCTCAGAGATGTTTGCAGCACTGATGATGATAAAGATAATTCACATTTATTTTGTGTTTTACATATGTTATCTCCGTTGAATTTCAAAACTCAGTGAAGTAGGTGGCACAAGTGTTATTACCCTTACTTTGCAAATGAGAGAACCAAGGGTGAGAAAGGATAAGTGACTTGGCCAAGGTCTTACAATAACTGGCAGAACCTGAAGTCAAACCAAAGTCCTCTAATTCCAAATCCAGTGGAATTTACTCCTGAGGACCAGGGTTTACCACCTGGTTGATATTATCTGATCATCTTTAGTTTTCATAGCAATAATCACTCTAATAATAGCATTTATGCAATGCTTTAAAGTTTGCAAAGCACTCTACAAACACAAAATAGCTTGTTTTATCCTCACAACAACCTTGAGAGATAAGTGTTATTTTCCTCCCTGTTTTTTGGATGAGGAAACTCTCTCCTCCAGAGTCATTGAAATCCAGCGTCAAGACAAAAGTCAGAACAATTGGCAATGGCCTGGGATGCAGAGGACGTCCTTGGCATCTGCTATTTCTGACCACTCTCCAGAGCACCTGCTTCAGCAGGTGGCCATTGGAACAGATCATTCTCATTTACCCATTTTACAGTGGGGAAATCCTCACATGCTTGGGGTAGAGATAGGTTTGACACATATCAGTTCCCCTCAAACTGGTTTAGCCCATCTACCAAGATGGTTTTACTGAGGTGTGCCACAGGGAAGGAGATGAGGGGAACAGGGGTAGAGGAAGAAGGTGCTCCAATTCACCAATGAGCAGCTTCCTATGTTGATTTACTATTTTTGCTAACTACACAAAGTTCTACTTAGATAGCTCTTCACAGGGTCAAGGTGACTCTGGCTTCTCCAAATCTATATCTGCACAACATCACTCTGATGGGCTGAAAAGGAAAATCTTAGATTACTGTTCCAATAACAGAATGTGCCTGTTTTCCAAGGACCAGTCTAACAGTACAGAAAAGCTCAACACAAATAGATGTGCCCCTTGGTGACAAATTTTTTGGCCATGGCAACCCACTACACCAAGAAAGATACAAGATTGACCTTTATTTGTATTCAGTCCTTTTATGCTTCTGAGGTAACAGTGGAAGAATAATGAAAAGAGGAAGGAGTAGATACTGCTAAAGATCACAATTTTTAGGGCATCCATGAACAGCAATTTAACTTTTGTTACTCTAAATGTAAGATTGTTGTCCAATCAGCAACAAGCAGATTTACAAATTGAGCAGGGATTCTTAACCTAGGGTTCATGAACTTGTTTTAATACATATATATATATATATGTATATATATATATATATATCTAATATCTAATATATAATGCATATGTATATATATATTTCAATATAATTGGTTTTCTTTGTAATCTTATATATTTTATTAATTTAGAAATATTACTCTAAGAAAGACTTTACCAGTTTACCAAAAGAGTCCATGACACTAAAATGCCCAAGACACTCTTAAACTGGAAGAAATCCTTTGCACCCATCTTGATATTCTTGCTATAAATGAGAGCTGTGAACAGAAAAGATATTACAGCTCAGTGAAAAGATAGCTCCCAGATTCTCCTAGGAAAAGCAAGTGAAGCAGTTGGCAGAAAGGCTTTTAACATGCATCCAAAGGCAACAAGAAACATAATTTCATGGGACATTTGGTCATCTCATTTTGCAGCGATTATGTTGAGGATTTTCAAGATGAACACCACAAAAATAAATGTAACTTATTTACTTACATCTGTTGCCAGCAATGAACTAGAGAAATTGTATAAAGTACTCAAACTCTCCAAATTAAATCAACGTATACTTTGATACTTGGTAACTTCAGTCCAAAGGCAGGAATAGACAAGTGTGGTGAAAATGTGTTGGAAAATGAAATTCAGGAGCACAATGGGAGAGGACAAAGACACATAGATGATGCATGAACCTAAAACTTGGACATCATGAAAACTTCCTTTAAGAGAAGAACTGGTTAGCTGCAAATATTATCACACAAAAAATAATTAGGTAACAGACAGGAAATTAATCAATATTGATACTGGAGTCATTCCTGAATCAGTTTTCTACGTATAACTAGATCACTGACTCCTCAGAGAAAAGATCCGAATTAATGCAAAGTGAAAAAAAATTTTTAGCAATATTATGTGCAATTAAAACAGTTCCAACCTGACCTATTTGAACTGGTTATTGATGCTGAAAATTGGAAAATGGATAGCAGAATGGACAAAGACATCAAGTATAAAAATTTCATACCAAAATCTAATCAGTGAGAATAAATTGCTAGAGTGAGACAAAAGAGTCTGAAAACCACTCTAGTCAATAATAACCTGACTTGAAAAGCAGAGTCATGGTAGCCAATGGCGGCACACATTCAGAAAGGTAAACTCATTTGTAAAATGTTCTGGAGAAAGATGATGAGAGATTATCAGCAATGTCATTAATAGCTATGTCCTAGACCCCACACATACCTAGTCCCATGAGGCACCAGGTCATTTTATGGTACCTGTGCAGTAGCAAATGCACAAGAGAAGAAGAATTTCCAGCAACCACCATGGATTAGAATGGCAATAATATTGATGATTAATAATAATATGTTATTATTGTGTGTATTGCCCTGTGCTTTTGAAGTTGATACCACTGTACTTTGGGCTATTTTTCCAGGAGTGATGAGACATTTGCCCTAGCCTTTTTACATTCATTCTTCTTATTCCTGTTGTGTAGACCTAGGTGGAATGGCTGGCTTTAGCCATAAATATAGTCTGACCACAGATCGGAATAAAACAGATGGACCCGCAGGGAAATGGAACCTTGGTCTCATTGGTGCACTAATAGACTGTGCTAACCAGCCATAGACAGCAACAGTGAAAAGATTCTTTTTCATTGATGGTCTCTTTCCTAAATACATAAACAAGAGGGAGTGTCCCAATATTACAGCACATAGATCACTGGATATCCCCAAATTTTATCATACGATGTCAAGAGAAGGATTCATGGAAATCATCTGGATCCAAACTTTTCACTTAGTAAGTGAATAAATTGCTTGCATTCATGCCTATTTAAAATAAATATATTGATACATTTTGTTTTCTGCATTGACCATTTCAAGAAAAGCTTATTTACTTAGTGGTTTCTTGAACTTTTTGGTCTCAGAATTGACCCCTTTACCCTTAAAAATTATTGAAGACCCCAAAGAGCTTCTGTTTATATAGGTTCAATGTATCAATATTTACTATATTAGAAATGAAAACATCTTAATATTATTATTCGGGGAGCTAGTTGGTACAGTGATAGAGTGCCAATTCTGGAGTCAGGATACTCTTCTTCAGGAGTTTAAATTCAGCCAAAGACACATTAGCTGTGCGACACGGGGCAAGTCACTAAACCCTGTTTGCCTCAGTATCATCTGTGAAATGAGCTGGAGAAGGAAATAGAAAACCACTGTAGTATTTTCACCAAGAAAACTCCAAATGGCCTCACAAAGAGACAGACACAACTGAAAATGACTGAACAATATTATTATTATAAAAATAGTTTAGACTTTGAAGACCCACTAATAGGGTTTAAGAGACCCTCGGGGGAACCCAGACCACAAGTCAAGGACCTATTTGAAGATAAATAGGTTGTTTTAAATTTTCTCCCTAAAAGTTGAAGTACTAAATCTTAGATTTCCCAAAGTCTGCATTTGACAAGAGCAAAAGAATTAGACATTCTAGGTCCTGTCTTGAGCCTCATCACCAATTCTCTGAGTGATAGTTATCCATTTACTATGTCAGTTTTCATTCTTTGTAAAATTAGCACATAGAGTTCAATGTGAAAGGATTATAGAACTGTGAGACTGACAAATTGGGAAGCTAGACAGTATAACGTTCTGCCTAGTACTGAACAGGCCTTATGACCTGCCAGCCTGAGAATGTTATAAACCAAAAGGGATGCTCAACAAGTACTTGACAATCCCTAATGTTATTTTAAGTATATTCAGCATTTACACTACAAGATCCCTCTATGAAATACACTCTATGAGAAAATATTTAATCCAGCTGTAGCTCAGTGGAAACACATCTGCGCATTTTAGATGTCTACAAAAGTTTGTATTTAAGGCAGATGTTCGATCCTTTTAAAAAATAAAATGCTCACATAAAAGAGTAAGTTCCCAAAACAGATGTGAGATGTGAAATAAATGCAACTCTTTAGACAAATCTTTGAGAAATTAAGAAGCTTCTAATAACCAGTGTTAAAAGAGCTCACCTCTAGACATTTTTGAATGCAATGATCTTCATTATCTATCTTTATTGAGTAATTTAACCATTAAAATATGTGGTTCTCAAATGTCTTCCTTGGTTAGCTCATTATAGCCTTAGAAGGATGTCAGTTTCAGTTTTTTTTTCTAACCACCCCACTGATATGGATCTATTTTTGTTGAAGTTGACACATCCTTCTCTCTTTCCTCCCTTTTCCCCATACATAGTGGCACATAAGGAGGGCTTATGATGAAGGAAATCACTATCCCTAAACCCTCCATCTGCTCCACTGCAATGACTCATGTGTTGTCCAGGGCAGCCAAGAAGGGAGGGAGCCAGTGAACTGGGAAGCAAACCAGCTGGACGCCTGTTTGCCTGTGACTTCAGTGTTCTCCTTGGGTCACAGATGTGTTTCATCCAGTCCAGCGCTCCCTCCCCTCCATCTCCTAGCAATCTCAAAGTTGCTTCGGGAGAGGGAAACAAGGGAAAAGAAAGAGATTGGGGTGGGGCAGGAAGAGGAGAGGAAGCAAGGAAGGCAGGAAGGCAAGAAGGAAGGAAGGAAGGAAGGAAGGAAGGAAGGGAGGGAAGGAGGAAGGGAGGGAGGAAGGAAGGAAGGAGGATGGAGGAAGGGGGGGGGGGAGAGAGAGAGAGAGAGAGAGAGAGAGAGAGAGAGAGAGAGATCAGCCAGAGAGAAGCAGCAGTAAGGGGGGATGGACCATATGTTCCTGCCACGTTGTGTATTGTGGGCTATTGTGGGGCTGTTGCGGTTCTCTATCTCTTACCCTGCTCCTTTCTCAGTCATCTTTAAATGGATTTACTTGAGCTGAAGAGACTTGCCCCAGCAAACAGTGATGACATAGCATTTTTGTCATCTATCCACTATCTTAAAGGTCACCAAGACTCAGGGTCTTTCCAAGGGTTTTGCATACATGTGGTGATTCAGTTAACTCTTCTTAAGAATATTTCTATGATTGCCATATGTGAAGCACTCAGGGAGATACAAATGTAAGTTGAATGCAATTTCTGCCCTCATGGAGATTCCAATCAAAGCTACAATGATACTAGTACCTACCTCTCATAGATGGACTCATGATGAAGATGGATGATGTGGTTGAGGGTGGAGGCAGTGCAGTGTGAGAGAAATAATAGGAATAGTTGAAACTTCCATAGATTCTCTACATGCTTTCCGAACATTATCACGTTGGATCCTCCCAACAATCCTGTGAAGCAGGTGTTATTATTTGCATTTTGCAGATGAAGGAACAGAGGCCCTAAGTGGTTAAATGACTTGTCCAAGGTCACACATACTAAGTTTCTATGGCAGAATGTGAACCTCAGTCTTCTTGACTCTGAGTCCAGCACTCTATCCATTCCATTATACTGCTACAAGAGTGTTGAATTTGGAACCACAGACCCTGTGTTCAAATCCTGCTGCTGACCTGTGTGATTTGGGGCAAGTCATAACCTCTCAAGACCTCAGTCTCTTCATTTACAATATAAAAGGACTAATGGGATGAGTTTTAAGTTCCCTCCCAGCTCTAAATCTGATTCTCTATGTTCCATCTAACATATTTATACAATGCTTTAAGATTTTCAAAACATTTTTTCCATCTCTTTGGTCTTCTCCATCTCTGCCCCCAACTAGGCTCCTGTTGGGAGACAAGAGGAGTCTGGGAAATGCTGTGTGAAGAAGATGCCTTCTGGCCATTCCCTCCCTAAATGATCAATTATCAAAGGGTCTGAAGTTATCAATAGCCATACGAAAAAAGTCCCACATCACTAATGATTAGAAAAATGTGAATCAAAGCAACTCTGAGATTCCACATCAAGTCCACCAGATTAGTAAATACAACAGAAAAGGAAAAAGATAAATATTGGAGAGGTGCAGCAAAATAGGTCCGCTGATGCATGGTTGGTAGAGCTATGAACTGACCTAACCATTCTGGAAAGCAAAAAGTTACTAAACTATGCACACCCTTTGCCCCATCAATACCACTCCAGGACCATTCCCCAAATATATCAGAGAAACAGGAAATGGATCCTTTATATACAAAAATACTTAGGGAAACTCTTTCTGAGGTAACAGAAAAATAAAAACTAAGGAGGTACCCATCTCTAGGGAAATAGCTGGATAAATTATGGAAAAAGGATGTAGTGGGATACTATTATATTGACAAAAAGGATGGTTTAAGAGAAACCTGGAAGACTTGTATGAATGATACAAAGTGAATATAACCATAACAATGTATACAATGACAACATTGTAGAGACAAACAACTTTAACAAACTTAAAAACTTTTCAGGGGAAAGATTAGTCACAAGTCTAGGATGCCAGTGAGGAAGCATGCTACCTACCTCCTGACAAAGAGAAGATGGTGCTAAATGAGACATAATTTTTGGAGTTGGCAAATGTGGGAATTTGTTTTGCTTCACTATTTATATTTGTTACAATGGTTTTCTTTCACTTTTGTATAAGGAAAAGGAAGATGAAGAAAAAATAGATATTTTTGTTCATTGTAAAAAATTAAATTAAAAAAACTTTAAGATCCTCTCCTGACTACAATGCTTCAGTGCAAACCATTTTCAGGACAAATTCTTCCATAGTCATCATCACCAGTCTGCACACAATTTTCTAGCAACCTTCCCTTTTCCAGGTTACAGAGATGATGATGATGGTGGTGGTGGTAACTTTTAACGCCCCTGCTGACTTCCCTACCAATTCCTCAATCCCTCAAGAAAGAGCCTCTTTCAGAACATAGAACACTGAAAGTGACTCAAACATGAAGAGTTAGTGGAAGTGACAAAATGATTATGAGCCAGAACAGTAGTAAAGGAAGAAGTCAAGGAATATTTACTGAGTGACCACTACATGTCCAAAGTAGTATGCTAGGCATTAAAGGGAATAATAAAATCCTCTAAATTGATGGACAGGACAAACAGTCATGAAACCCTAAATGACAATACCAGATTAAAATAACAATTCAAAACAGTATGATTATCAGAAGAGAGCATGATGTTTCCTACAAACAACACCAATTTGACCTCATTCTTTGAAAAACCCTCACTAAACCCTACCATCCCTGTGGTTCAGTTGTTCTTGACTTTCTGTGACCCCATTTGGAGTTCTCCACAAAGATACTGGAATGGTTTGCCATTTCCTTTCCAGCTCATTTCACAGATGAGGAAATTAAGTCAAACTGGGTTAAGAGACTTACCCAGGGTCACACAGCTATAAGTGCCTGAAGCCAGATTTGAACTCAGGAAGATAAGTCTTCCTGACTCCTAGCCTGTCTCTCTTCACTGTACCACCTAGTTACTCTCCCAGGCCAGTTTATATCTTTCCTTCTTTTCTCATTCAAATTCCCTGAAAAAACTATGTATGCTCCTTGCCTTCACCTCCTCTCCTATCACTCTCTTTTAAATGTAGGAGACTAACAAATAATAGTCCTAGATTTTAGGAACGCAGGAATTAAAGAGTTCATAGAAAGGCTAAGGAACGTGACACAAGTCATGATTTTAAAAGGGAAGTTCATTCAAAAGGGATGAAAAATTAGCAGGATGTTTTCAGAGAAAACTGGAAAGACATAAACTGATACAAGTGTAGTGAGCAGGCTAGGAGATCATGGTACATTGCAATGGCACTACCATATGATGATGTGAATGACTTAGGTGTTTTCAGCAATACCGACAATTCTGAAGGATCCTCCTCCAGAAAAAGAACTGATGGCATCTGAATACAGACAGAAGCATGCTATCTTTCTTTCTTCCTTTTATTCTTTGTTTCTTCTTTCCTTCCTTTCTTTCTCTTTCTATCTTTTGAGTTTTCTTTCACAAAACAACTAATATGGAAATGTTTTATATGATTGCATATTATAACCTATATCAGATTGATTACCATCACAGGGAGGGGAAGGACAAAATTTAGAGCTTAAACTTAAAAAAAACGTTAAAAATTGTGTCTACGTATAATCAGGAGGAAAACATTATTTTTAAAAAATCAAAGAAAAGGGATAGAAGACAATGACAAAAAGAAACTATTCCCTACCCTTCAAAGAGCTTACATTTTCTCAGAGGAGACAACATGCAATACAAGTGATTTTCCTTCCTTCCCTTCACATTAGTTAATGGTTGTTGGGCTATTGTATCTTTTCCCTTGTTTGCACCAAGCTGCCTCATTCGTACACATAGAACAGTCTATCTCCTTGGAATCTAGTAGACATCTCTGGTCCAATTTATAACCTCCATCTGATGTGCATGTATTTCACTAAATAGCAAGACATAGAAAACTACAGTTCCATTAGGTTTTTGCTTGGGGAGCAAGCAGATGGCCAGCTGTTGGCCTGTAATGTTTCAGGCTGAGAGTTATCTTTCCATTACTGGAGCAGAAAAGCCATTTGTTGAAAACATTTCTCATGATTCTGCCTCCTCCCTTGGCTCTTCAGCATGTGTGTAGTTGGTGAATTCTTGGCTTCAGAAGGGATTTGTCACAGTGCTCATTATCTATGCCTTCCCTCTCTGGCTCAATTCTTCCTAATTTTTTCTATCTAGGCAACAAACCAAAGCAGGAGTTCTCAATTCTCAATGTTGCAGCTGAATTTCAGACTGAAAACAAGAAATGCAAACTGATACTAAGAGTAGGAAGAAGTAACCCCAGGGTATGATGTAGGATGTCTCCATCCTGAGAAATGAATCAACTCCAGTGGGGTCTCATGTTGGAACTTTCAGTCATGAGATGATTAGGACTTGGAAATTGCCTTTTTAAAAATTGCTGTCCTTTAAAAAGGCTGCAATGGTTCTTCCACCTTTGGCTGGGTTATTACACTATCATTGGGTTTTAAAGTAGTTGTGTATCAGTTTCATATAGTTTTCTCATAATTTTCCCTTATGTGAAATCCCAGGTTCTGTGGGACATTGCTTTATTCATCCTGTCTCTTAATTTGTAACATTTTGTATTAAGCAACATTGACAGGAAGGAGGATATATGACTAAGCAGAGTAAGGATATCCTAAGTTCCTGAAGGTCCAGCGATTTTAACAGAAGTCTATGGTCAATTCAAGGAAGTATTTACTGGTGCATCCTTCATTTAAGATTTTCCAGTGGGGACCACACTGCAGGATACATGATTGAAATTCATCCCAGTCAAAAGAATTGAGCTTTTTTTTATCCCTTAGTTTCCCTCATGGAAAGCAATGCTTTCTCTCTGCAAGATGATGAATCAAAAGCCATGAGTTATCATTGTTCAAAGGCATTTGTGGCTGTCTGTTAGGGAGATGTGCTGGATTAAGCACTGCCCAAAAGTGGCCAGAAAGTCCCTGATGACACTCAGAGAGACAGTCAGGAAGTGCAATATTAGAATGAGAAGCATTTAGTAAGTATTTGCTTTAGCCCCAAGCAGTGTCAGGAATATGTATACAACAGTGGGATAATGTCTGCCTTCAAAGAGTTTCCTTTCTGATAAGGGAATGGTGGCCAGGGAGCAATATTATGGCCTGAAAAGTCACAGCAATGGTGAGTACAATAGGTACATCCACTGATATGTTTCTTCCAGAGGCAATGATTACAGTACTCAGAGCATAAGGGGCCAGTTGTCAGAACGGAAAAGGACCAGAATGAGAGGAGACCATATGGTTGTAGGTCCGGGGGTGGGAAACCTGTGGCCTTAAGGCCACAGGTGGCCCTCTAAGTCCTCAAGTGCAGCCATTTGACTGAATCCAAACTTCATAGAACAAATCCCCCTTAAAGGATTTGTTCTGTAAAACTTGGACTTAATCAAAAGTCTGCACCTGGGGACTGTACTTATGATCCCAAGGTTGCAGGTTCCCTACCCCTGTACAGAGTATCAAATGTAGTAGCTTAGTTCTTCCCAGGTATGGCCTCAAGAGATCCAGTTTGGATGGTGGGGTGAAAGGGTGCTACCTCATCTAAATGTCACCTTTTGTATCTTCAAAATTCAGCAGATATCCGTTAAGTAGCTATTACAGGCAAGACGCTGCAGGAGATACAAGGATAAATCAAATACTGTTGAACAAAGAATGTAAAATCCACAGGAATGGACATAGTATCAAATCTTATTTCCAATGACTTTCACCCATGTAATCTCCTACTTGGAATGGCTTCTTACTCTAGGACATAGAAGGTTCTTCCCATGAGAGGTCTTCCAGAAAAATTTGGATGACAATTTTTTGCAGATGTTAAAGGGATTTTTGTATACTAGTGGTAGACTAGCTGTTCTCTGAAGACCCTTCCAACTCAACAATTCTGTGAGTAAGCCAGAATAAGAGGCTATCCCTTCACTCTATTCTGCCCTGCTCAGATTACATGAGTGGATTATGGATCACGGATTTCTGTGTTCAGTTATTATCATTTACCAAAAAAGAAACTCTCTCCGGTTTCAGAGCCTAGGTTTCTTTGCAGGAGGCTGTCCCTACTCTGGACATACCCTTTCCTGCCTCTCTTCCTATTTTTTTCTGAAAACTTCCTTGCCTCATCCTTGTATAGCAGAAGCCTTGACAATCAATCTTCAGTTTTTCTCTGCCTGTGGCATCAGACGTGGAAAATCAATCAGAGGCACCTGAGTGAGAGCCTGCTTGCTTTTTTCCCCCACTACCACCCCTCCTCCCACCTATAAAATGCAGGACCTTCACCTGTCTTTGCAAACTGACCTGGTCTGAAGGTGGTGAAGCATCTCATTATCTTGGATGAGATCTTAACAGAAGCTGAATAGACCAGTTCCATGGGCAACCTCTCTTAGGACCCTTTTACCTTTGACACTGAGCAGTTATGTTATATTGAGCATATCATCTAACCTCCTCAGGTCAAAATTTCCTCCTCTGTAAAATGAAGGATTTGGATTAGATCACTGATGCCCCTTCCCATCTATGATTTTGAACCCACCGTTCTTCAGGACCATCACAAATGAAGCCCAGAAATACAATTTCACCCCACAACTGAGACCAAACCGCATCTTTCCCTCTGCAGTGAGTGAGATCTGCCTTACTCCCCCTCCATGAAATGAATCATTGCAAACCTTAAGCCTTCCCTTTTGGGAGCTAAAATACTTAATTAAAGCCTGTTGTATTAGTGGATCGTCTGACTCATTTGTACTAACCTCTGAATCTCAAACCTGTTGGGATAGACAGAGACGGTTGTGAACACCCTTCAGAAAGGACACTGATAAGCTGCTGCATATGCACAAGAACATATCCTAATGGTCTCCCTCCTGGTCTCTCTCGTCTCCCCCACTGAGATTCCTTAAACTGTGACCTTATCACTTCCTTAATCAAAAACCTTCAGCTCTTCAGCCTGATATTTTTAACCCTCCAAATATCACTCCCATTTATTTTTCTAGTCTCATTTCATGTTACTCCCTATTCATGTACTTTTTATTCTAGTCAAACTAGCCTGTTAACCTTGTCCTTTATACCCATCTCCATGCCTTTGAACAGGTGATCTCTCGTGCCCAGAATGCATTCCTACCTAACTTCCACCTCTAAGAATACCTTGCATCCAGAGGATAGAGAGCTGAACCTGCAGTCAAGCTCAGGTCTAGCCTCAGACTAGTAAATACGAGCTCTATGACTCTGCATAAGTCATTGTGTTTCCTTAAGTATAAAATGGGGATAACAGCAGCACCTACCTGGCAGGGATTCGAAATACGATTATTTTGTGAAAACATAACAAATGTTTATTCTTTTCTCCTTAGAATACCTAGCTTCTTTTAAAGGATACCTCATGTATCATCTTTTATATGAGTCATTTCCTGATTTCCCCAGTTATTAGTACTCTGTACTTCTTGAAATTACTTTATATAACCTTGAATAGACTTTGTATTTACTTATCTGTGTATATTTTGCACCCACTCCCCACCTCCAAAAAAAAAAAGAGCGTAAGTTCCTCAAGAACTGAGACTATTTTCATGTATATTTGCATCCTCAGCATCTAACACACTGTACCTTGTACATGGTAGGCATTTGGTGTTTATTATGTTGGAAAAGATTGATCAAAATTCAGTCAAGAAGACAGCTTATGAACAAATAAATGAATGGATAGATAAACAAATAGAGGAAAAGCTGACCAAGATATTGGAAAATAATATAATATGCAAATTATTTCAAGGAACCAGGGGCTATTTAACCTGGAGAAGACTTGTTATAATTGATACATAGGACATCTGTGCCTTCATCTGTCATTGGCAGAAATGTTGAACAGGACTGAAGACAGAATCCTCTCCTAGATACTCCACTAGAAACCTGCTGCTGAAAGGAGCTCCCTCCATCCATTAATATCATTCTTTGGGTCTTGTCTTTCAACCAATAGAAAATATATAGAATTCTATACTATCATCCAGCTTGTGTTGTTCCACCTTACCTACATAAATGCTGTGAGAGATGTCCATTCTCTTTATGAAGCTCTCCTGATATCCTAGGCTAGCCAATCTGCCCCCAGTGACATGAAGTTACTCAGGCAGGAGTGGTTCCTGATGAAGCTGTACTGGTTCAGCAGGATCACAGCTTCTTTTTGCAAAAACTCACAAGTTGTCATCGTTATTCAATCATATGTGACCCTTCGTGACCCCATTTGGGCTTTTCTTGGTAAAGCTACTGTAGTGATTTGCCATTTCCTTCTCTAGCTCATTTGACAGATAAAGAAACTGAGGTAAACAGGATTAAGTGACCTGCTCAGGGTCACACAGCTAGTAAATGTCTGAAATTAGATTTGAACTCAGAAAGATGAGTCTTTCTGACTTCAGACCTGGTACACTATTCACTATGCCACCTGACTGCCCCAAAGCTCACTCACCATGCCATAATTATGTGTCCTAGAACTCTGCCAAAAACTGAAAGCTCAGCAGCCTATGGTATAATGAAGTGGTTCTCAAAGTGTCTCAACTCCAAATGACCCTTGAGACCCTTTTGGGGAATCTACAAGGTCATAGTATTTTCATAATAATACTAAAATGTTCTAATTTCTAATGCAATAAATCTCAATAGATATAACCCACATAAATAAAAGTTCTTGCAAGGAAGGAGGTCCTCAACAACTTTTAAGAATATAAAGAGGTGTTCCCCAATTGACAAAAGGTCAAAGGATATGAATAGGCAGTTTTTAGAGGGAGAAATTAAAGCTATCTATAGACATATGAAAAAATGCTCTAAATCACTCTTGATTAGAGAAATGCAAATCAAAACAACTCAGGTACCACATCACACTTAAACAGATTGGCTAACATGACAAAACAGGAAGAAGATGTGGGAGAAGATGTGGGAGAGTTGGAACATTAATTCATTGTTGGTGAAGCTGTGAGCTGATCCAGCCATTCTGGAGAACAATTTGGAACTATGCCCAAAGGGCTACAAAAATGTGCATACCCTTCGACCCAGTAATATTGTTTCTAGGACTGTATCCCCAGGAGATCTTAAAAATGAGAAAAGCTCCCACATGTACAAAAATAGTTATAGCAGCTTTATTTTTGGTGGCCAAGAACTGGAAATTGAGGAGATGCCCATCAATTGAGGAATGACTGAGCAAGTTGTGGTATATGAATATAATGGAATATTATTGTGCTATAAGAAATGATGAACAGGAGGACTTCAGAGAGGTCTGGAAGGATTTTTATGAGCTGATGCTGAGTGAAAGGAGCAGAACCAGGAGAACGCTGTACACAGTAATAGCCACACTGTGTGAGGACTATTCCTGATAGACTTAAGCCCTTCACAGTAATACAAGGACCTAAAATGTTCCCAAAGGACTCGAGGCAAAATGCCATACACATTTAGAGAAAGAACTATGGAATCGGAATGCAGAATGAAGTAGACTATATTCTCTTGTGTTGTGTTTTGGTTTCGTTTCATTTTTATCATGATTTCTCCCATTCATTTTAATTCTTCTATGCAACATGAGTAATGTGAAAATGTGGTTAATAAAAAAGTATGTGTAGAACCCATATAAGATTGCATGCCTTCCCAGGGAGGGAAAAGGAAGGGAGGGGGAGAAAATTTAAGACTTATGGAAATGATTGTAGAAAACTGAAAACAAATAAATTAATTTTAAAATAAATAAGTAATGTGGAAGCTCAAAAAAAAATAACATAAAGAGGTAGAACAGCCAAGTGGCACAGTGGATAAGGTCCTGGAGTCAGGAGGGACTGAGTTCAAATCCAACCTTACACATTTACTAATAGAATGATCCTGAGCAGGTCACTTAGCCCCAATTTTTCCCACACCAAAAAAAAGAATATAAAGGGGTCTTGAGACTAAAAAGTTTGAGAACTGCTGGTTTAAAGAATCCAAATTCTTCTTCATCTCCAGTCTTGCATTATTTCTATTTTTCATAATTTTTCATATATTTTCAAAAAGAAAATCAGCAGCCATATTTGTAAGTTTTTCCAGAACCTCGGGACATGACTCATCCCAGACAGATGACAAGTACTCAGTGAGTGCAGCAAGATGCTCCCTTCCTCTCCACTTCTCTCAGATTTTAATTCCCTCTTAATTATTTTGTTCTGTACCAATCCATCTGAAGATCATTCCCCTTGGTGGAAAGAATCGAAGAATGAGCCATGTGAAACAGTTCTATTCGTCTTTGTTATTTGCTGTTGACCCCAGTATGACTTTAAAAAAAAAAAGAGGCCATTTTTCATGTCCTTAATTTTAATTGCTAACTTCAACTTATTCTGGAATTTATTATTCCTAATGTTAGACTTGGAGGCTAGACTTGGAGGCTATTTGATGTTCTGGATAAAATATTGGTATCTGAGTCAGGAAGAGCTGGTATTAAGTCTCACCTCTGAGCCATATTGGCTCTGTGACCTTGGGCAAGTCACTTTACTTCAGAGCCCTAGGCAACTCTCTAAGAGTCTTAAGTTGCAGAAAAGATGCCAGTTTCCACCAGTAGAAGTATCTTCATTTGGGAGTTCCCTATATTAATTAAATCACAAGTCTAATCTCTACCCTAAACATTAGTCTTAAAAGAACTGTACCACTTTTTGCATTTGTGTGTGTGTTTGTGTGTGTGTGTGTGTGTTTTTAATCTGAGTAGTTCCACAAGGTCCCAGGGTAGCCACATCAGTGTCTTTAGATAACAGCACTCCCTCATCTTTGCTGAAATTATTTACATTTGTGTCATCAAAATGTCTTTTTTGAGAATCTCTCAATCTTCTTGAGCTGTTTCCCTAAAAGAAAAAAATGCCATAGCCTAGGGGCAACTAGGTGGTGCCTAGATAGAGAGCTAGATAGGTAGAGAGAGTACTGACTTTGTGGTCAGGAGGACCGGAGTTCAAATATGATCTCAGATATGGCATAGCTGTATGACCCTGAGCAAGTCATTTAACCTGATTGCCTCCAAAAATTATAGTTTGTGTTTGCTAATTAGCCTTTCCATGAATATGAACTCTTTCATTCCTAATCTTCTAAAGTCTGGGAATATACATCATACTCTATCATTCTCCTGAATTTTTTCATGAACTTTAAGATGGCTTGGTCACTTCTACCCAAGGTTCCTGACAGTTATATTTTGGTAACCAGTTTCTCCTTGTGGGTCAGAAAATAGCTCCAAAAATGGTAATTCTGTTTGTCTCTAAGTCTCCTGAAGAATGAAATAATCCATTATGTCCTTTCACCATGGCATTATTTGGGTTTCCCTCCATTCTCCCTCCAGGTAATGGATTTCCTCACATGAGTATATCTCCTAGATATATAATACTATTCCATGGCCACTTTCATCTACTTTATTCCTTTTAAAAAAAGGAACAGCCATTTTCTGGCCATGATCCATAGACATAAAATATCACAGATACCTATGAAATTAAATTTATATCTTTTGTTAAAATCTCCAAATCACTTTGCTTGTTATTGCAGATATTTATTTAGAGAATGAAGAACTGTTACTAGTACCTGTCTCCCTGGATATTAACTCCCACAGATGAATTAGCACTCCTCCTTTCTGTTACTCATTGTACTATATTGTGCCCACTCTTTGTGGAATCTGACTCAACAGATACGTGTGGGCAGTTTTCTCCCTCCTCCTCCATTTTTAGTTTAAAACCTTCTTAATCATAACCTCAAGTCTCTAGGCAAATCTATTGAGCACAGTTATTATTTAATGATATTTTTGTACCATACTTCCTCCTTTCCGATGTCCTGGAAAGCATCTCTATATCTTGTCTATTATTTCTACCTCTAGTGACAAAGCTTTTGACAAAGTGTTGGACTGTTAGAATACAAAATCTTCCACTGTACTGCTCCACTGTCTATTATATCCACTGTGAAATAGTGTTATCTATATGTTTTAAAGCTGCTGTATAACCAGGATGCAATTATGAGTGGGGCCTGGGGAATTCTTGGACTTGATTGAAGATGGTTCCAGCTAATAAAATAGTAAGGTTTGGAGGATCCGAAAAAGTTAGAAAAGGGGGAACAGCTGTGTACCCAAGGCTGTAGGAACACAGCTGTTCACAGTTGTTAGCCCCTAGATCTATTTAAGAGGTATCAGAAGTAAACCCTTGGCTGGTGGTCCCAAAAGGCATGGAGGAAGAAATTAGCTCCTGGGTCTGGTTCAAGAGAGAGTGCAATCTTAAATGTAACACTTGTGAATTGAGAGAGAGACAGAGAGAGAAAGGGAAGGAGGAAGGGAGGGAGAGAAAGGGAGGGAGGGAGAGAGGGAGAAAAGGAGAGAGAGAAAGAGACAGAGAGACAGAGGTGGGGGGAGAGAGAGGGAAAGCGAGACAATGGTAGGAATAAAAATCAGTTCAACACTTGTGAGGAAGCATCAGGAGCTTGGGACCCTCAATAATTTATGCATAAGAGGAGAGAAGGAGAAATGAGTCTGTTTGGACACAGGAAAAATAAGGCAATATCTAAGATCTTTGAAATTCAAGGTCTTGGTAAGCCAAAGAGTACACCAGGAAATTGGGATATTTTTTGTGTCCTAGGGTCTCTTCTGCAAAATGATATTAATTTTGAAAGGACAAAGGTCTGAATGAGGGGTGGCTGGAGCTAGATTACGAAAGGCCAGTCCAATTCTCCATCTGAATTGCAGGGCTATGGTAATGTTGAAGACTTCTGTTGAAAACAAGAACCAAGAATAGTATGTGTTCTTATGTGATGAAAAGTTCATTGAAAAAAGATGAGAAACATCCATCCCAGCTTTACTCTGACAAGAGAACCGTATTGCCAGACAGATGCCATAAAGGTCAATTGCGACCATACACAGAAAAAACTGAATATCCCTGGTAGGCAAACTGTTAGCAAAATGGTTTATCAGTCATGCTTGGCTAGATTTACATCTCCTTCTTTTTCCAGTTCTGTGGGAATTTTCCACATAATTCTTTCAAAATGGAACAATCTCAGACCCACATAAGGGAGCAGCAGTACCAGTAATGTAATTGACCATATCATGTGCAAAAAAATGGATTCTGAAGAACACAGGCTATTCCAGTAACTAGTGCCCTATATAACTGACCCAGAGGCAATACTAATAACCCAAGGGAAAAAACGGCCAGCCATGACTGGCTAAAGTCACAGACACTGGCAATCAGCCCCGCCACAAACTAATTGCCTGATTTTTAGGCAAGGCAAAGAATTTTTTAGATGGAAGTCGTGTGAGAAATCTCTTGCCTAATCTGACCCCTTCCTTTGAAAAAGGAGGGATCTGAGGCCAGATAGATAAAGTTGTATTGCCCAAGGTTATAGGGTTAAGTGATAGATCCAGGCCTTGAACCCATAATCCCTGACCTACCTTGTTCACAGACACATCCAATGTTAGTCAACATGAAAAACCTGTGTACAATTCAATCTAACATATAATTCAACATTCATTAAGTGCCTACTTGTACAGAGAACTTGGCACTATAAAAATGTGATGGTTATTTTGTTTTCAAATCAAGTAGCATCAATTTTTTTATAATCAGCCAAGAACCAGGAGTTCGATTGTGGAAGATTCTCACATATACATTAGGCCTAGGGACAGGCCTAGGAAGAAGGGACATGTAAGAGGAGGAAATCAGGGACAATCTTTATTTTTAACCAGCGAAGTCTTTTTTGGAAATAGCTATTCATCTATTTAATTGGAATGAATAAGTCTCTGCCAGTTGAATAGAAAAGATTGTCGATTTTATTCATTAGATACTCAACTTTTGGAGGACTTTGGAGTAGCATAGACAGGCAAATAGAGAATCTGGGCCTTGATAAATGTTTATCTCTTATCCACAATGTTGAGTGAAGGACTTGATGAGTAGGGAGATCAGCTGACCACTTCATTTAATACTCAACTGAGCTCAAATGAAATACTGAATCTGTAGCCAAGGGACAAGAGTTGAAATTGCAGTTCCACCGCCAGCTAGCTTAGTGAATTTGGGCAGGTCCTTTAAGCTCTCGGGGTGTCAGTTTTCTCATCTATAGTGAAGCTAAAACAGGGTTGTTGAAAGAGAATAAAATGAGAGAACACATCTAAAAAGCTCTGTTAACTTAAAAATGCTCCATGAAGCTGAGCTGTTATTAGGAGACCAGGATTGCAGAGCTGAGATCGTGGCAGTCCACTGGCAATCCAAACCCAGCTCCTTTGGTGGTGCTTGAGACTCACAAGCTGTGTGTGGTGCATGCTTTACTAGGATAGATTGGTTAGATTTAGGCACTTCATATTTTAGCCACTGAACCCCTGCTCCACAACCCCCTGTGGTCTTGCATTTCTCATCTTTTAGGAAACTGTTTTCCCAGGCTTTTGTGTTGCTGTAAATAGTAGGTGGTCAATAAATATTTACGAAGTAATTGGATCAACTAATGCATCCCCATCTGTACCTACCATATGTAGTGAATTAACCTCAAAGGCATTTGGAAATGAGGCTCTTCACCAAGCCCAGGTTGCTCCCTATAAGATTGCATCTTCACATATCTGGAGCTGGGGCAGGGAGAGCGCACATGGCCTCTTTCCTAGACTAAGCAACAACTTTGACAAGTATACATTTGATAAAGACAAACTCAGCAACATACTCTATAACTGCTATTACCATGTGCTGGGAGGACAATAACTAAACCTTATCAGAACATATAGCAGTTTGTAGCCATTTTACATTTTACCACAATGATGTACTATCCATGTAACTCCCAATATATACCTGCTGATAAATAACTAGGCTTGGGATAATCCTCTTGCTGGTGGCTACCTCCAATGGAGAAGCTTTCATGACTATCACTGCCGTAACTATCTGCTCCTCTATTGGATCTATGAACTCTGGACCTCTCAAACTAACACCAGTTCCATGTCTCAACTCTCCCGCCATGGGGTTGAACCAGAGCTGGGATTCAAACTCAACTCCTCTGACTCCAAATACCATCAGTCTTTGGACTGTATCAAGATGATGTAGAGCTGTTACCTGACTGCATACAACCCACGACAGTCCCAAGTGCTACTTGAACTGGATTAAAATAATAATTGGGAAATATTTAACAAAAAAATAGAATAAAACATAATAATAATTTGTGATTCTCTAACTCAATGTTACACCTGTAGGGACCCTTATGTAGGGTCTATGACCCCCCATTTCTATTTGAGTTGTATACCACTGTTGTAAAGGTTTTTGTTTTTGCTCAGACATAGCATCTGTGGTCTCTGAGACCAACTCTGAGATTCTCGGACTCAGCAGAAAAGTTGTTTAATAGTTAAGGGCATTTCCTCTCTGTTGCCCAACCTCTTCCAGCTCAGCCTAGCAGTTGTTAGGTTTGGCCTGTTGCTAGGACTAATTGACAGAAGTTCATGTTTGACCACTGATTGACCCATTTCTGTACCAGGAAGTTCCTCTGCACCCAATAACCATTTTGGCAAGAGATTCAGGACTAGCAAGCTATCAGTTTAGGTAAATTAATCTAGCCCATGCATGCAAGGTTAGCAAACTCTTAATCACGGTGCCCTTGCAGCTGATAAAGGGGATCTGTCATCCAGACCACCACAGATTAAGTGTCTTAAGGTGCCCCTCTGTTCTGCCCCTACATACGTATCTGCCCAGCCACCATAATCACATAGAAGAGCTTGTCCCTTCATCAGGGTATGTTTCCTATACAACACCTGTGCACCCACAGGGGCTGTAAAGCTAGGGAGTCTCTCACTTGCCTGCCTGTAATATACCACCTGACTCATGATTCTTTGAGTGCTTCTGCTCTTTCTCAGCACCTAACACACAATCTCCTTACAGTAGTCAACCAAGTTAGTAGAAGCAGAGGAGGAGACAAAGTGAGGCAGAAGCATGGTGGGACTCCAGCCTCCCTCAGGCTCTAGATTCCTCCCTCATCCAGGCTCAGGGAAGGAAGCATGGGGGAGAGAAGAAGGGGGCCAGGGTGAAGTGACTTGATATTTCACTTGGGATCATTAGTTTAAAGATTTATGAGGTACAAGCTATACAGTCTGGAAGAAAAATAACTGCTTGGAAATCATGGGGAGCCCATCAACTATTTTGGACCAAATGAAAGCTTCACCAAAAGTTGCATAATCTTGTAGAGAATGTCAAGCTGCTCCAAAGATTGCCAGTGTTTTATTTTTTTGTTTTGTGTATTTAAGCCAGGAAGTTCCTGAGTCAAACTTGGAATGCACCACAGGGCTGACATTTCAGAGCCAAAGTTCATAGTGGCTGCCATTATTCAGGATGCAGGGCAGTCCTTCTGAATCTTCCCACAGTGGGAGGTAGTTAATTACTTACCCAAATGATCAAAGTGGTGGAAACTCAACTGCACAACACAGAATACTCAAACTTCCCTCTCAAGATAAAATATACCTCCATTTTTCTGTTCTGGGGAGTGATTTTCCTCTCCCTCCCTTAATCCCCTTCCCTGCCCTCCAGAATTGTTCTTGTTTGCCTAAGGCACCAGATCAAAGAGAGGCAACATTACCTGCCTGCAACAGCCAAGTTCACTCTCTGATTTGCATGATTCATCCAGCTCAGAAAAGCAGAACTTGCCAAACATCGTCTCATCTGGAACTGTTTTGTTCTATTCATTATTAATAAATAATCCAAAGGCATTACCCTAAAAACAAAAACAAAATCTTGAAGAGACGCATTTAAAAATAAGGCAAGAAGAGGGCAGACCAAGAAAAACTGGATAGGCCTACATGAAGCCCTTTAGACCCAAAGTCTCAGAAGTACTCTTTGAACAGTGATCCTCAAGGGTTCCTTAGTCAGATCAGAGCGAAATAAACTAAGAGTAAAAGATGACTAAACATAATGAATTTGGCCATCGTGTACACCATGGAGCAACTCCCTTTTCACAGTCTTAGAATTAGAAGTTATCAGAGAAGACACGTAATCCAATCCATTTGGAAATAGGAAGCCCTCCGCATGACATCCATGGTGCAGGAGAGAGGACACTGGATTTGGAATCTTAGGACTGGGGTTTCAGTTCTAGTTCTGGCACTTAATCTATATGAGATCTTGAACAATAATTCCCTTGACCTCTTTGGACCTTGATTTCTTCATCTGTAAAAAGTGAGAGTTCAATTAGATGACCTCTAAGTTGTTTATAACTTTGCATCAATAAATCAACCAGTATTTACTAATCACTTATGTTCCAGGCATTGGAGATACCTACACAAAAATGGAAATGATCCTGTTTTCAGAGAGCTTCTATTCCATAAGAGAAGAAGAATCTATGGTCCTGTAATACCCCACAAGTAGTCATACAGGCTTTAAGTGAAGATTTCCAATGATGACTGCCTTCCTAGACAGCTCTAAAAATCGATTCCTTTAGGATAATAGGAGAACTTTAATTGTTAGGAAGTTTTCACTTCCAAGAGAAACGTGCCTCTTTACAACCTTCTCTTTATCCCTTTCAACTCTTGTTCTTCTTCCATTAAAACTTCCTCAGGCTATCAGTCTACCTGGTTTAATAAAGCCAATAGAAAATATCCCTCCAGTTGGTAACTTTACCAAGGATCACCAAAGTGAATCAAATCCACCTACTGTAAGTTTGTCAGGGATCCTCCCCGACTCAGCATATCCAGTGACCTAGTCCCAGGTAAACACATAGAAACTTGATTCTTCCACTTATAGATATCTCATGCTGAATTGCATGAACTGTTTCTAGCTTTATCTGGAAAATCAGATGGGAAAAAGAAGTTTGCCCCTATCACTCACGCCACTGATCTCCATGAGACCCTAAGCATATAGAGTAACTAAGCAAGGTTACTTTTTCTCTTGCAACTTGTTTCCTCCCTAATCTTGGGTGAATGAGTAACCTCCAGAAGGACATGCTCAAGCTTGGAAGCAACCTTGGGAATTCAAAAGGTCTGAAGGTTCTCAGATCGATGGAAGAGATGCCTGAAAGCAGGGGAACATCTGTATTAGAGAGGATGGCTACTGAGAAGAGGATTGCCAGACCTGGTATTCTCTCAGCAGACAGGTGCTGGAAACAGTTGGACAAGTCAATGCCAAGGTAAAATGTAAGATGACTAACTGACAATCTTGTAAAACTGTTCTGATGAGGCTTAAATATTAACTTCCCAGCCAAATGTAGCCACAGTTTTAAATTAAATTCCTAAATCTTGTAAATCTTCTTAAGTCTGTTAATGTGCTATGCAGTTTTTTGTAGTTAGTAAGAGTTTTTGTGTGTAGGAACAAATTACCTGTCTCCAGATTGATTTATATTGTACATACTTTATTTCCATACTTTTTAAATCCTTTAGCATGATGAGCCATCTTAAATTTATAATTAAAGCAATATGCCAAGGTGAGTGTTTGTTAATAAGTCAAAGAATTTGAGGAAAGGGAGCTCCATCTTGCCAGACAGGAGCCTCAGAACTGAACTCAATCACACTCCACAGCTGGGTGCAGAACATGGAGTGGGAGAGGGACCCAACTAGCCTGGACTTGCTCAAGTGGTCCCTCAATGCCAGATAAGAATGATGCAGTGACATACTCTCTCTAGGTGGATTTAGATGTTTCATACATTAAGAAGGACCAAGAGGAAACGGAGAAATATGCAGTAGGTATGATCAGGCTACAAATAAAGAAATATGCAGAAATGGCACAAAAGACATCATTAGAAAAATGTATGATGGAAAGACCTACCATTCACATAGCAAGAGTAAAGGATTGCTGATAGATGGCCTTGTGTACCATTAGTATCCATAATGGCAAGACAACCTAAGGAGAGAAGACCTTTGGTAGAAAGGATATTGATTAGATCCTGGCATATTTGGGGGCACATGTGGGCAAGATTCACAAAAGATGGGCTGCCATGCCACTGGAGAATTTCAATCTGCTGTACTATGGAGGTTGCTGAAATTATCACTCTAATATTTGAGTGTTAAGAAAGTTCTAAGAATTTTTAAATATACTTTGTCACTAGTCTAGATAAACACATGTGAGGATTACATGGGACTTGGCAAAACTAAACCAGAGATGGCTATGTTTGGAGGGTAGACTACCTCAGAGCAGGGAAGGTAAGTCAAGTCAGGTAAACCCCAGGGTTGAGCACCCAGAGGAAGTTAGGCTAGTTCCAACATGTTATGGTAAAAAGAGGACTGGATTTGGAGTCAGAATGTGGATTTAGATCCTTACTCTATCTTTTACTTACTGAATGACCTAGATTGAACAAGTCACTTCATTTCTGTATGCTTCAGTTTCCTCATCTATAAAATGAGTTAATTGATCCTCCCACAAGATACACCCACGAGTATCAAGGGTGTAAGGCAGAAGGCAAAAAGGTGAATTATATGAACTGATGCAAAGTGAAGTGAGCAGAACCAGATCATTGTATACAGTAACAGCAATGCTGTACAACGTTCAGCTGTGAATGACTTGGCTTGGCTCAGCCATACAATGATCCCGAACAATTCCAAAGAACTCATGGTGACAAATGCTATCCACCTCCAGAGAAAGAACTGATGGGGTCTGAATGCAGATTGAAGCAGGCTATTTTTCACTCTATTTTTTTCATGTTTTTTTTTCTTTTGGTCTGCTTCTTTCACAACATGACTAATAGGGAAATATATTTTACATGATTTATATAACCTATATCAAATTTCTTATTACATCTTAGGGGGAGAGGAAAGGGAAGGAAAGGAGAGAGAAAATTTGGAATTCAAATTTTTTGAATGAATGTTAAAATTTTTCTTTACAGTAATTGGAAAAAATAAAATACAAAAAAAAAAGAAGGCAAAAAGGCAATAACTCGCCATCACCACAATCTAGCAGTGGGTAGCAAGAAAGCATCTTAGCACATGAATAGGATAAAAATAGAATCTGGCAGCAGCTACTAGGCTCAGGTCCAGACAAGAGATCAGATAAGGGAAGTCTGACAGTAGGTGACCTAGTCACAGAGACTGGTTTGGGGACAAGGTGCTAGCCCATGGAAAGACCAGTAGAATCAAAGTCTGAAGAAACTGGGGGACAAGTAACAGAGAGAGCATTAAGACCTAGTTTCTGGAAATGGGGTACAAGATTAGGGCTTTAGTCACCAGATCCAAGGAAAAGCCTCAATGAGTGGTCAGGGCATAAAAGAAAAGCAGTACCAGCAGTGAAACTCATCAGAGTTGATGAACCTAGGAATCCCATTTCCCTGCCTAGAAGCCAAGTCCCTCTAAGATTCTGAGGTGATGCTAAGCCTGTATGTGATGAAGTACCTTCTGCTTTAGAAACTATAATTATCTCTTTCACATTGCAACTTTCCCCATGGTGTGTTTCAATATGTCACATGTCAGAATAAGAAGTTAAATGGGAATTTGGGGGGAGTTTTGTGGGAGCCACAGATGATAGACAAAGGACAGCAGGTAACACAGAAAGTGTCAGAAATGAATAAATTATGTGTATAGTATTGTATAAAATCAACATTTTATCTTTTAATATCATAAATACACATAATTTCTTTTTTAAATTTAAAAGAACTGACCCAAATCTTACAATAAGGTATTGTAAACACCCCATAAAAGAAAAAGAAAGAAGAATTCAGGTTTCCTCTCTGGTACAAAGGGATGGACAAAACATTTACATAGATTTTCCAGATGGGGGGAGGCCACACCCCTTACCCTGCCCTGCTCCCATCTTCTCCCTGCTGTAGAAGTGATAACCATAGAAGGAAAGTAGAAGCAAGGAGCCAGACTGGCCTTTATATACCATAACTCTGGATAATTAAACTTTTTTTTTTCAGTAACTAGATAACTAGACTTTTGTATCCAATGATACAAGTAAAAATTCTGGCTCAGTAAGGAATGACACAGTAAGACATTCCTACCTTCATTTCCCACCACCTTGTGCCCCTCTTTCTCCTTCCATGATTTGTTACTGTTTACTAGTTTCACTTGCATCCAGCTCTCCGTGACCCCATTTGGGGTTTTCTTGGCAAAGATACTGGACTGGTTTGCCATTTTCTTTCTCCAGTTCACTTTACAGATGAGGAAACTGAGGCAAATACAGTCAAGTGACTTGCTCAGGGTCACACAGTTGGTAAGTAGAGGCTTCCTGACTCCAGGCCCAGGACTCTATCCACTGCGCCACCCAGATTCCCATGGCTAATTGAAAGAAATATTTTACATTTTAACCACTATAGATGGTGATAGTGGCAATGTGACTGAGTCAATCAGCAACCAGGTAGCCAGGGTAGCTTTTCTTTGTAGATGCAGAGAACCTGGGTTCAAATCCCAACCCTATGTAACCTTGCACAAATCATTCAGCCTTTGTGGCAGAATGCTAGGCACAGACTTAGGAAGACCTGAGTTCAAATCTAGCCTCAGACAGTTACTAGCTGTATGACCCTGAGCCAGCTACTTAACCTCTGTTTGCCTCAGTTTCCTCATCTGTAGAATGGAGATAATAATAGCACCTACCTCCCAGGGTTGTTGTGGGTATCAAATGAGATAATATTTGTAAAACCATTTAGCACAGTGCCTAGCACATATAGCATATTATAACTGTTAGCTAGCTATTTTTCATCTATTTGTAGTTCTGGAAACCCTCTTCATAGATGGATCTGCTAGAAAAATTCATTTAATTAAACAGCGTGGTAAATTAAGCCCAAATACAAGCCCTGTTATCTCCTCAACCCCACCCCATATACACACACAGGGTCATGCTCTTTCATAGGTTACCAGATTATCCATAGGAAAAGGTGCACACATGAGCCAACATGGAGGCGACCTTTCAGTTGGGCACACAATGAGCCAGGACAAGTCACACATCCAATGCTGCTGCTCGCTGCCCCACAGAGCTTCTAATGTACCAGAGTGACGGCACTGGAAAGTCACTTTCCTCACTGAGCTAAAACCCTCTGCGGATTGGTTCTTTCTGCCTTGCTGCTTTCTACTGGGCATCAGCTCAGCACCTACCTCACCAGGTTGTTTTGACAATCAAATGAGCATTTAAATGTAAAGCATTTAATGCAGTGCCCAGCACATAATATATAATAAATATATTGTTCCCTTTTTCCTTCTCTACTGTCATCTGTTGATTTTCCATTGCCATTGCCCACATGGTAGGGGGTGGTGGGGTGATGGTGTCTATCTGTTCTTAAAGTCATAGCTTCAGGGGCTATTTCATCTCTTTTATAACCAGTCTACAACAGGTCACACCCAGTCAGCTAGCTAGAGAAACCCTGAGGCATTTAAGTCTTTATTTTTGAACTGACCCCTTTTCTCTCTCTACAATTACTCCTTGACCCCAGTTAATTATCTCACTTGGGCTTAGAAAATTCCTTCCAAGTCCTTTCCATTCCCATCATGCCAGTCAGAGAGGACATGGAAATCTCTCAGAGAAAAAAGTCTGAAATAATCTGGGTAGAACTGACCGTCCTATTTCCCTCCCACTTGTTAAATGAGAAGGAAGGTCAAAGTGATAATTTAGGACCCTTCTAATTCTAACGTCTATTACCCTGATACTTCCACATCTGCCTGTCATAAAGTTACTATATCTCTCTGCTGCAAACCAATTTGCAGCCACTCATAAAGACCAAGCAAAGATTTAGATCAACCCCCCTGGCTGAGTCAACGTACTACATGAGTGATAGGCATTATCATTGCTCCAAATCTAGGACACCGTGAAATCATAACTTGCAGTGCCCTGAAGATTTCCCCACGACTGGGGGTACAATTTCTCCCTAAGCCTGCAGGCTCCTGGGAATCTGAACTCTCAGGACGACTTCAGGACACGTCAGAAACCTGCCTATTAGGGCTTGAGTCCCGAAGCAATGATTGGCTTGAATATAATAAAGCAAAGAAACATCAACAGACTGAGGCTGTTACCAGATGGAAATTAATCCTAGATTTTGATCAGAATCAAAGATTTGCCTTAATGTTCCCTTTGTCTTAAATTACAAGAAGGCAACCATGTTAGGCACACAGAACATGCAAAACCATGAGCAAAAACCTCTGAAGACTCAGAAAGACATACAAGAGCAGAATTTATTGTTAGAATTAAAATTTACAATCAAGTTAATTTGACACATATTTGTTATGCATAATCATTGTTCTAAGTGGCAGAGATATCCAGAGTTCACATGAAATTAGTATTTGTTACTGTTCGGTCATTTCAGTCACCTCTGACTCTTTGTGACCCCATTTGGGGTTTTCTAGGCAAAGATACTGGGATGCTTCACCATTTTGTTCTCCAGATCCTTTTAAAGATGAAGAAACTGGTGACTTGCCCAAGGTCACACAGCTAGTAAGTGTCTGAGGCCAGATTCGAACTCAGGAAGATGAGCATTCCTGACTCCAGGTCAGGCACCCTATCCACTGCCACCTAGTGTTCCTGAAATTAGTATTACTTTTACACAACAAAACCACATTTTAACAACTTTTTTCTCTTCTGTAAGTTATTTTTTCTTCCTTATCTGAATCAATTGTAATAAGAGAGAATGGAATGGAAGAAGCATTTATGTAGTACCTACTGTGTGCCAAGCACTGTGCTAAGTGCTTTCTAATGTTATCCTATTTGATTCTTGCAGCAACCCTGCAAGTAGGTGGTATCATTATCATTCCTATTTTACAGCTGAGGAATCTGAGGCAAACAGAGGTTAACTGATTTGCCCAGGGGTCACACAAACAGTAAGTGTTTGAGGCTGGATCTAAACCCAGGTCTTCTTACTCCAGGCCCTTCACTCCATAGAGCCACCTTGCTCCTTTACCCCACCATTTTTTTTCCAGTTATGTGTAGTGTCATCTCTCATTGGATTTGTGATTTATGATTATTTTTATTTATTTTATTTTATTTTACATACTCACTCAACATTCATATTCATAAAAAGACCAGGGTCCTAGATTTTATTCATTCTCAGCAGCAGGAGTTTCTTATATGTACACACGATCATATCTACACACTGGTAGTTCAGCAGGTGAGAAGGAATGGTTTCAGGAGGTCTCTGTCAATCTAATTTATTCACTAAAGAGTCAGCAGGCCCACCTTCTTGGACTGGGCCATCACACATTCACCTCGATGAGAAAGGGGGTGCCACTGAATGACTTGAGTTCAAATTTTTCTCTCATACTTAATAGCTGCGGGACCCTGGGAAAGTCACTTAACCTCTGTTTGCCTTAGTGTCCTCATATGTAAAAATAATAGCATCTACCTCCTAAGGTTATTGTGGGGATCAAATGAGAAAAGATGCGTAAAGCATGAGCACTGTGGTCTCATGTAATGTTAGCTATTATCAACCTCATTACAATTATCATCCAGAAGCTCTTGTGAAGAAGTCATATTTTTTTCTTTTGAAGGCCCTTCCCACAGCAGACCTGTTCGAATTTTAACTACTTTAACCCTATCTATAAATAACCTTTCTTTCAACAGAGGCCTTCTATTTCACCCGGACACAAAAGACTGATGCGTAAAAGGCAGCTTTGCCACTTACAGTTGTGGAACCCAGAGCAAGTCAACTGACTTCCAAGGAGGGGAGAGGTTCCTGAAGTCAGCTCTTACTGTTTCTGGAGAGACGATTGTTAAATTTTCAGTGTAAGCATTTACATCTCACACAGCTGCAAATGCTGCAAATCGCGGTCTGATTTCTTGCTTTGTTGACTGTTGAGACTTAAGAAACTAAAAGAGGGAAGGTTAATGATGCAGACTAAACATGAAAGTGTGTCTAGCTTTGTTTTTGGAGAGTCAATTGTTAAACATTTATGAAACACATCCCCGCTGCTAAGACTCAGTTTGAAATTCCCACCCCACATGGTTGTTGTAAGAATCAAATATGCAATGAATATAAATTGTTTCATATGTGTCACCTATTTGGACGGGGAGGTCCTGTTTATAATTTTGGGAGGGTGGCAAAAATGTCCAGCATTATTTCTCCCTTATTATATTTATGCTATATTGAGATTTAAAGAGTCTGAAAAACCCCTAGGGCTTTTGACAAAGTCCTGGTTAGAACAAGAGTGTTTTTATATTTCAATTAGAATTTTTTAAGCATCCATAACTGACTTCACACACACACACACACACACACACACACACACACACACACACACACACACACACATGAGATTTGGGGGTTTCTCTTAGGGGGCACAAGGAAACAGGAAACCAAAGGATATAAGTAAGACAGCTCAAGCTACACTCTTCTTTAGTGACACGGCTGGGGATATGGGGGTAGGCAAGGGAAGAGGAGGTGGGGCTGAACTCAGCAGGTGTCACTGGCCTAGGCCAGAGGAAATAAATCCCTGTCCTGGGGATTTACCACTTGCCTAAATCCCAGCTTAGCTCTCCAGCAGGGCTCAGGCTAGTACTTGTAGCATGGCACCAGGCCAACCAGGCCTCTGGACAGGGCAAAGCCAACAGCAATGGCGTGAAAAGCTGAAAGTCCTTTTTGGTTTTCCCTGAAACCCTTTTCAAATTAGGTGATCAGAACACTATATATGATAAAACAATCCCTCAGGATAAATTACAGTCTTTGTTATAACAACTACTATCCTTTTAAAAACTGTTTTTTCTATTTTTCCTAATCTGAACTAAATAAAATGGTATTTCTGTATTTACTGTGGAGCAAGTTTTTACTCAAAATCACAAATCTCTATTATGCATTACTTGCTTTTCTATTTTAGTATACAAGTTACACGTTTTATTTGATCATATACAACATTTTATTAATTTAAATATATAATAAATTCATTTTCTGACACTGTCCTGATTGTGTGTGACTACTTCTGCCCTTCCTTCTGTTCTCTTCTGTTGAAGGGAAGGGGGAAAGGATTCTAGCTCTTTTTTTAATTATTAGCTCTTTTATTTATTTTTAGTTTTCAACATTCACTTCCATAAGTTTTCAATTTTTTCCCCCCTCTTTCCTCTCTCCCCAAGATGACATGCAATCCAATATGGTTCTACATATACATTCCTATTAAACACATTTTGACAGTAGTCATGTTGCATAGTAGAATTATACAGAATGGGAAAAACCATGAGAAAGAAAATCAAAAGAAACAAAAAAGAAAACAGTCTGCTTCGCTCTCTATTCTGACTCCACAGTTCTTTCTCTGGATGTGGAGCGATTCCATCTCTGATCCATCCCACCCACCTCCAAATTGCCTATCCTCACAATTCAACAGCACTTTAAAGTTTACAAAATAATTTTCTCACAGAAACTCTGTGAGGCAGGCAATATATTTTTATTCCCACTTTACAGATGAGGAAACTGAGACTGAGGGGATTTTCTCCATAAACAAGCACAGTAAGAATTTCTATTTTAGCTCAGGTCACTTGAAGTTCAATGCTCTTTGGACTATATGACTTCTCAGACAGGCCATTCTTCAGGCATACGTGGGAGGCAGAATGATGTAATCCCATCAATCTCGTCCATGTTTTGATAATTAGGAACTGAATTCTAAGAGCCCTCTTTGGCAGGGAAGGAGAAGAGAGAGGATACCTTTTCTATTATTTTTATTTTTAATGGTTTAATGAAGTTCTTTTGCTCTGTATCTGTTCATAAAATCTTCCAGATGATCTCCAAGTTTTTCATAATTCATTTCTTATGATGTAATTATTTTCCATAGTATTCACCATTGTTCTGACATTTTTTAACCAACAGGTATCTGCTTTCCTTCTATCTCTTTACTGCCACAAAAATGATGCCATTAATGGTTTCTTTTTGCTTTGTCTATGTAAGACCTCCCTCTTTGTCTTTGGCTTCCCTAGGGATTATTCCAAGTCAGAATCATTAAGTCAAAGGCATAGGGTCTCTCTCCACAGTTCCTCTCATCCCACTCACTCAACACCCTCCCCTCAATAGACACACATATCATCTATACTTGTTTCAAGTAAAGAGAAAACTTGCAGCCCCATTGCTAGCATGACTCTTCTCTGTTAGGGTATTTTCTTTGCTATCCTTCCATTCGCCACTCTTTTCATTTCTCTGGGTCAGACCATAGTATGAGAGAAAGAATAGGAGTCAGGAAACTTCAGGGATGGCCCCAATTCACTGCTCAACTTTATATTAGGTCACTCAACTTTTGAGGGTCATAGTTTGCTCATTGGCAACACATAGGTGTCTGAGTAAGGGTCTTTAAGAACCACTGCTTGTTGTTGTGTTGTTTCAGTGGTGTCCCCCTCTTCCTGACCTCATTTGGAGTTTTCTTGTCGGAGATACTAGAGTAGTTTGCCCTTTCCTTCTCCAGCTCATTTTACATTTGAGGAAACTGAGACAGAGTTAAATGACTTGCCAAGGGTCACACAGCAAAAAAGTATCTGAGACCAGATTTGAATTTAGAAAGATGAGTGTTCCTGACTCCTGGCCTAGCACTCTATCCACTCCATCCCCTAGCTGCCACTCCTAGGGCTGGTAGTCACCAAAGTAATGCCTATCCCTGAAGTCATGAGCACACCATACATCTCCAAGGCCACTTCACTCCTAGACCACTCCACTGGCTTAGTTAATTGAGAGAAATGAAAAAAAAAATCTACTTTTAAAAATTGCTGAGCTAGACAATGTTGACAGTTTTTTCTAGCTCAAATATCCCATGATAGTTGAACACATAAGGGTCCTGAGATCTTTCCAAATACTGAGGTCAACAGATGTTTAATAAATGCCTCTGACATGCACAGCCAGCTGCTAAGGACAGTTTCCAAGGACTCCTGCGGGTCATATTGGCTAAGTTTTAGTCAGAGTCAAAAGATGGACCTGAAGTCAGGAAGATCTAAGTTTAATTATGCGTTTAGACACTTGCTAGGTCTGTGACTCTAAGCAAGTCACTTAATCTCTGCCTGCCTCAATTTCCTCATCTGTAAAAGGAGGATAGTAAGAGCACCCATCTGTCTCCCAGGGTTGTTGGGAAGATAAAAGGAGATGATATTTTAAAGTGCTTTGCAACCTTTAATGTAGTGTTATTATTAATATTATACCTGAGACATCAAGAAGTAATCGTCACAGAAGTCAGAGGCTGGGTAGAACGTTGGCAGCCTGCTTACTAAGTTATCCAGAACAGCCATGAAGTAAGTTAGCTAATATTTTGGAAGCAGTTGTAATTTTGTGGAAAGACAGAGTCAAGAGACCAATGTTCAAATCTTGACTCTAACACTTTCTAGATGTATGAGTATAAATGTATGTCAATTAACCTTTCTGAACCTCAGTTTCCCTATCTGAAAAATGGGGACAATACCTGTGCTACCTGTTTCTGGGGGATGTTGTGAGGAAAAAGTTCTGTAGATCATATGAATGTGAGACATTATTGCTATATCCCAGCTATGAAGTTATGTCCTTAGAGTAAAATTAAGCTTGAATAAAAGATTTTGAAAAGGGATGTTTGGTGAAGTTTCCAGATTCTGCAGCCTCCATTTTGAAATACACTGACTTTGAAAGAAGGAAATGCCTAACCTGACATGGATTAGATTCTCACTAGAAAGCTCAGACGCATTCAACGTAATTGGAACTTCCCAGGGTAATCATTAGTTTATGTGGATCTCTTGCCCAGCTTACTTCAACTGCCCTTAAATAGATAAGTTGGAGAAGGTCCCCCAGAGAATTCTCCTGTAATATTCTCAATAAAACTTGTTCCCTGAGATTCCAAATTTGCAATCTTATTTGATGAGAAAGCACAGGAGTGGTTGATCCTAGGGTGGATCCCAATGCCACATCGGATCAGAGTTACAGCTGAGTCTCAGGCTCAGTTCCTAGCAGCATCAAAGTCATTTCAACTAGCACATATTAAGTACCTGCTATATGCCAGCTCCTTTGTTCAGTACTGGAAGAATCATAGAAATATCCGTCATTGGTCATAATATAGCTACCTCCTGATCAGGAGGCAAGCTGATAGCTCTCACAGCACTAATTCATCAGGATCAATCTATGGACTTTCTGTGGAAATTAAATGAAACCTTTTTTCCTAGACCGCTGCAATCTCAGAATGATTGAGGTCAGTAGGCACACAGATGAAACTATGTGCCTCAAGTTATAAAAATTTCATCAGGATTTTAGAAAGGTTCTATTATAAGAATCTCTTTAATAAGAACTGGTATGAGTATTGGTTAGGATTTTTGCATTAGAACTAAAATTACCCAGGTAAGGAAGCTATCTGATATAAAGGTATATTTTTTTATGCCCACATTCTACTTCTCACCCACTCCCAAGCTGTTTTAGTTTAAATTTTGTAGCTTCCACACCTAAACAGTACCTGGGATATAATAGGTATATAATAAATATTTGTTGATTAATTTGGGCAAAATTTCAGCTCAAATACAAAGCACATTTTAGTTTTGTGTGTTTATGTACTTCTTCATGAAAAAGTTGTGGGGTGTGTGTGTGTGTGTGTGTGTGTGTGTGTGTGTGTGTGTGTGTGTGTGAGAGAGAGAGAGAGAGAGAGAAAGGGAGAGAGAGAGAATTTTAAAAGTATTTCTTGACTACCTACTCTATGCAAGGTATTATATGTTAGATGCTGGGGATACAAATACAATACTGAAATAATCCTTGCCCTTAAGAAGTTTGTAATCTACTGGAATGAGGCAAAATATACACAAATAAGCAATGGTAGGAGAAAGAGGGAAAGGTAAGCATTAATAATTGGTGATTCTTGAGCTGAACCACAACAGGAACTAGGGATTACAAGACATGGAGGTGCAAAGATAGAACATTGTAGGCATAGAGGTCAATCAGTACAAAAGCACAGAGATGGGAGATGAAATATTGCATAAGAGCAAAGCAAGCAGGCCAATTTATCTAGAAGAGTTCATGAGGAAAATTAATGTAAAATCAATCTAGAAAAATAGGTTGAAGTCAGTTTATGCTTCAGTTGCCGAACAGGAGTTTATGATTTGTTTTGTTTTAAAATTTTATCCTAGACCTCTAGGATAAATAGGGAATTACTGGAGCTTTTGGCAAGGTTTTATCTTTTGCATTTTGGCAGGAATAATAAGAATCAGTTTCCAAGATTTTCTCTCTCTTAATAGTTGTGACTTAATCTTGTATAATTCTAAATGTGGCTTCTTGGTACTTACATTAATTTTTTTTCTGGTTGTATGCCGTATTTGACTTAGAAGTTCTAGATGATATTCCTGGGTGTTTGCATTTGAAGTTCTTTCAGGAGACAATCTTATTCTTTCCATGTTTTATTTTGCCCTTTGGTGCTACTGGCTTTCTCATGAGTCTTGAAATATGACATCTAGACTATACCATAAAAATGACCAAACTGCATATCCTTTAATCCTGCAATACAACTACTAGATTTATATTCCAAAGAAATCAAAGGTGGAAAAGAGCCCCACATACAAAAAAGAACAAAAAACACAATAGCACTTTTTGTTATAACTAAAACTGGAAGCTAAGGGGGCACCCATTGTTTGAGAAACAGCTGAACAAATTCTTGAATATGAATGTAGCCTAATATTATTTTGATATAAGAAATAATTAAAGGGATAGATTCAGAGAAACCTGGGAAGGTATATATGAGCTGATACAGAGTAAACTGAGAACCTGAAAAATTGATATAATGACTAAAACACTGTTCATGAAAAAGACTCAGAAAGATTTAAGAATTAATATCAGTGCAATGACCAATTATAACTCCTGAAGAATGATGGTGAATCATTCTTCCAACCCTTTTTTTGGCAGAGAGGTGATGAAATAAAGACACAGAACATGATATACATTTTCATATACAGTCAATATGAGTTTATTTGGTGTGACTGTATTTGTTATAATGGAAGTCTTTTCTTTCCTTCTTTTGGTGCTCAGGAGATAGAGTTGGATGGATAGTGAGAGTGACTAAAAAAAGTGAAAGATGCTTTAAAAAAAAGGAAGAAAGAAAGAAAATATTAAGAATGAATCACTAAGAAAAATACAAAACTGAGCAGAAGGAAGTTCAGAAGGAAAGGCAGAAACATAATGAAAAAAATCAATGAATAAATACTATAGGGCAGTGTTGGAGCTTCCATAAATTTGAATTATACAAAAGGCAAAAAAAAGGCAAAAAAAATCTACGTGGTAGATTAAAAAATTCCTATGTAAGAAAAATTCAGTTTCATATTCATCCGTTTCTTTTTTACTTTGCACATGGAAATGTTCATGTTCATTAATATTTATTAAGTTCACAATAACAATTATAAAATTTAAAAATTTTAAATATGGCAATCAGATTTTTTTGTTTCTTCATGTTCTTCAGGAAGTTTGATGTTTCTTAATTTCGCTCTCCTTAACTTGTTTCCAAGGTAGGTATTTTAGGTAGTTCATAACTTACATTTTCTTCTTTATCCAAAAACTTCTGTGTTCTAATATTTCTTGTTTCATAGAGTCATTGACTTCTAATTACTTCATTCTTTCCTTCAAGGGACCCATGACATGGATGAGATTTTCTACCTTTGGTTCAAGGCTATTTATTATCCTTCCAGTTTTCTTTTTCCTCAAACTGTGACTTTATTTATAACCTCATTTTTAACTATATTAATTTTTTTCAAAGTTCTTTGGCCAAACCATTTTTTTTTGTCTCTAATACTCTGTTTGTATTCATTCTCAAATTACTCTCTTTATCTGAGTTTATCTCTTGGGCTTTTCCTAAACTACAGTGTTTCTTCATTGTGCTTGTTTCCTCCTAAACTAGTCACTTCATTGTATTTGTTGTTTCCTTCTACTTACTCATATTTTCAACTTCCATTCTTGGGTTAGGAATTTTGTGCCAGGGATAGGCTCCAGACTGTCCAGCACTCTTGGATGGGTTGAATGGGCCCTGTTTGGTCCTGTCCCCTCTATAGTCTGTCTCTGGGTACTGCTGTCACTGTCATTCTAAATGAAACCATTTATACTGTGTGTGTGTACTTGTCCTTCGTCGCCATCAGAGAAAAGATGACATGACTTGCACTCGACTTTGTTTTGAGTGAGGGAGGTTCTATGCAGGTCACCAGCCTCACTTCTCCTCCAGAGCCATCTGAATCCAGTGACCAGATATTCATCAGGATGACTGGAGATGACCCAGGATGAGACAATTGGGGTTGAGTGACTTGCCCAAGGTCACGCAGCTAGTGAGTGTCAAGTGTCTGAGGTGAGATTTGAACTCAAGTCCTCCTGCCGCCTGCACTGGTGCTCTATCTACTGCACCACCTAGCTGCCCTGATCATTTAGACACCCTCTGTCTCAATCTCTGATTTCTATATCACAAATGTCTCAGTCCATCTCTGTCTCCTTCTTACCTAACCTCCTTATATTTCTTACATATCCTATTCCCAGTTGACTCTAAGCCCCGCACAGTCATGGTATGTTAGAGATGGTACTGATTTCAAGTCTCCTGCCAAGCTCTCCAGCACTAGTGTCCAGGCACTGAGCTCGGTCTGCCCCCTGCTTTGGCCACCAGTGCTTCAAGGAATGCATAGGTGGGCCCTATCTCCCACAGTGACCTGTGGAGAAGGCTCTGTGCTCTTGTTCTGACAGGCCAGAGCTAGGGTCTAACTTTAAGTCCTAATCGCTGGAATTTCCAGTGCCTCCCAACTACCTGGGATATCCTAGCTCAGAGCACCTGCTGCTTCAAGCCCATTTACCAGAACTCACATTGACTCCACTGACTTCAAGCCATTTTTTCATGTCATTCTGGATTAGTGAGAATAGCTCTTTTTGATCTTTCCTCAATCCAAAGTCATTTTCAGATATGTATTAGATTGTATGTGGAAGAAATGAATTCCTCTGCCACCTTTCGCATCATACTTTAACCAGGAGTCCTTTCCATTGGAGCTTCTTGAGAAGGAGGATAAAATGGTCAGGCTTAGACTTCAAGAATTTCATTTTGGCAGCTGAGTGGAGGATGGAATGCCGGAAGCCAAACTAAAAAGCATTTTTACATTTTTAAATACAATAAAAATGTATTTTTAAATGTAAAAACCATTCTTAGCTTTGACTGTACTGTAGTTTGCCAGCCCATGAAAAAGGGAAAGGAGAGATAGAAGCCAGAGAGAAAAATAGGGAGGCTACTAAAATCATCCAGGTAAGATCTGATGAAGTCTGAAATCGGATAATGGCTCTATGAGTGGAGAGAAGGTGATGGATGTTGTGAAGTTAGATTAACAGGACCTGGGTGATCAGAAATAGAGGGTTGCAGAAGAATGAAAGGTTGAGCCACTGGCATTTTGAGCCCAGGTGATTAAACGGAGGATGCTACTTCAATAGAAACTGACAAATTAGGAAGATGGGTGTTGTAGGCGTTAGGGGATGCAGGTGGGCAAGGGGAGGAGGAGAAGGTTAGAAGATAATGGATTCCATTTTGGATGGAGTAAGTCTGAGATGCCTATGAATCATACAGGCAGAGATGTGCAGAAGTCAGTGATGTGGAAATGGAACTTGGGAGAGACAAGAGGGCTAGAAGTGAAGATTTGAGAGTCATTGGCATTGATATGACCATTGAGCCCATGGGAGCTGAGAGGTCAAAGCAGAGAGACAAGAGAGAAAGACCCAGGACAGAGCCCTTTGTGGGGAAACACAAGAAGGTGCAGTACAGAGATGATGTTTAGCAAGAGACTGAATGGTGGGCAGATAGTTAAGGAGACATTTTGTCATATTAATTCTAAAAAATCAACGTCTCTGATTTTTCTTCAGAGAACGTGATAAAGGACAGGAAGAGAACTAGGTCTAGAGTGATAAACCAGTCATCCTCTAGGAAGATATCTTTAACTGGCAACACATTTATGTTTTAGGGAAGTAATCATGGTATTCATGTAACCTGAAGAAGAACTGTTGCAGAGCCTAAGCTTCCTCAGTAAGTCATCCAGAGATAATTCCTGACTCCCTTTGGAAAAAATTGCTCTTTAAAATCTCAGATAAATTCGGCCAGAGCAAAATATTCTATGAGGCATTGTGGAAAGTTACAAAGAGCTAAATAAAGGTGTGGAGGAGTTCATAATATAAAGTACAACTTTGCCAACAGAAGTGTTGCAAGAGGCCTGGGTCCCAGAGGCCCCCCACCAGTATGTCCTATTTAAGCTCAGCTTTCCCTGAAATGCTGGCTCCAGTTTCTTCTTCTGGCAGCGTGATTCAGTCCCACCCTGTGCAGCTGGCCATAGCTAACCTTTGCTGGTCACCACCTGTTGGGTTGAGCTATGTGTAATAAAGTGAGGGAATGTAAGAGCAAGGAGGAGAAGGGCGAGGGATCGATTTCATAGATCACCTTTCAAGTACTTTAAGTCTCTCCTAATCTTTGTCTTATTGTTGGTTTCTCAAAGACTTCAGAAAATTTCTAGACTTTTCCTTCTCAAAGAACTTGCACCCTTCCCCCACCCCTCAACATCACTGCTTATCCCTTGACAATATTTCCCATTCCGTATGCCCTAACAACACTATCAGCATTCACCCCAAAGTGACTGTATTCTCCAGTATAACTTTTTTGGAGGTTGCTCCCCAGAATCTCAAGCAGGATTAGTGCTGTACCCATTGGGTATTTTGGTCATAGGTAGGTCGCCAAGAGGCTCTCCAGCCTAGACAATGTATATAGTCTTTATTCCCTGCGTTTTCCAGACACTTCCACAGTAAAATGTAAATGTGCTGCAAATTTAAAAGCAATCAGCGTTTTCCAAAAGATGTATGTACTCTGTTTCTCTTCCATTTTCCCCCTCCTCCCACATAAAAATCAGAGATTGTGATCTTAGAATTAACATGACATAGTGTTAAAGGTTCAGCAAAATTTAAGCAAGCTTTCTAGAAAAGGGGAAAATGCTCAAATGGAAGCTTTTATGGGCTTCTTTTGTTGTTGCTACAAAAAACCATCAGCTTCAGATGAATTTCAAATATGTCTTTATCTGTGGTTATTCCCCCTCCTCCAACATTCTTCCATAAAGAGGCTTTGACCAAACTGGCTGCACTTGCACTGGGTAAATTCTTATCTGGTTCTTCCAGGAACATAATGCAGTCACAGTTTGCAAATGCAAATTTAGGATCTATACCAGGCCCAGGAAGGGGGGCAGGGGAGGGATTTATGAGGCTGCTTCATTAATGCTTCTTGGAAACTGTCTATTATACATAAGGACCAAGATAAAATGCTCCATAACATCTTGAGCAATGAGCTGATAATGAGGTATGTAAATGTTACAAATCAAGGAATGTATGATCATGTTTCACACACTAATAGGAAAATTCAGCCCACTTCTCATTACGTATTTGGTTTAATTTGTTCTCTGTGTGTACCGTAGGCAGACGGTTCACCATGTAGGAGAACAAAACATGAAAAGGAAACACATTTATTTTCTTTTCCTTTCTTAATGTTTTCCTCCATTCAAATGACTCGCTATCCTCAAGGGAAGATGTACATGGCTCCTTTAGTCACAGCATAAATCTCAGATGTTTTCACTAAAGCTCTGGGTGATTTCTGCTCAGTTAATCCACTAGAAAACACATCCATGTGCTATGTACTCTACTACACTACACTAACTATACTATGCTATCCTGTATATTTTGGAGTGCAGATGAAGAACAGTCTCCCTTTGTTTCTTTATCGGGTTGTGGTTTTTTGGTTTTTTCTAGTCAGGCACCTAGGAAATATTTATTAGATTCATACTATGTGTTATGTGAGAGGAAGTACATTAAGATGATTTTCCCAACATGTAGGTTTGACCATGGTCCTTCCTAAAATATATCACCCAGCACTAAACACTGTATTCTAGTTATGGCCTGGCTAGAACAAAATGCAGCAGATAAACATTTCCTCTATCCTAGAAGCTACACCTTTTTTAATACAGCCCTAGATAACAGGAGACTTGTTATTTTTACTACTATTATTCTGTTATACTATTAATTCATATCAAATTTGCATTGCACCAAAACTCCCATATCTTTTTCAGATAAACCTCTGCTTAACCATGCCACCCCCATCTTACACTTAGTAAGTCTATATTTTTATTCCAAGTATAAGACTTTAAATTTATTCTTTTTAAAATTAACATTATTAGATTTAGCCCAATGGAAGAAATTTAATATGTATTGTGTTAGCTCTTCCTCACAGCTTTGGATTTATCAGAACATAGATTAGAACTGAAAGGCCCTTAGAGCATAGAATGTGAAGTGTTTATGTTGGAATGAACCTTAGAACATAGCATGTCAGAGTTGGACTTAAGAACAAAATGTAAGGGCTGGAGGAACCTCTAAGGCATAGAATTTAAGAGGTGGGGGGACCCTAGGAGTGCATTTGGAATATAGAATATTAGCACCAGATTGGACCTTAGAACATAGACCATTGGCCACTGGGCCATTGCAAGTTATCTTAACTTTTATCTTGCCACTGGACTCTGTATAACTCTGGAAAAGAGGATGAGGCTGAATCAGACTTTGCCCAACTCTGCCTCCCTTAAGTCCAATTTACTAGCAAAAGACATCACCTCGCAATGTCATTGGTCCTCTCCAAAAATGGAAGATGTACTACAACAACATGCAAATTGATAAATATGCTGCCTACGCCTTTTCTAAATCACAGCTTAAAAAAGTCAAATAGCACAGTACCAGGAATAGATCACTGGAACGCTCCACTAGAGAGCTCCTTCCAAGTTCGTAGCAAAATATTGACGACTACTCTTCAGGTCTGGCCTTTCAACCAATTCAAAACGTACCTAACTGTACCGCTGCTTAGCTTGTATCTCTCCATCTTTTCCATAAGAACACAAGATACTTTATCAAAGACTTTACTCAAATCTAGAAAAACTGTCTGTCATATTCTGTGAGCTACAATTTAGGGCTTTGTTTTGCTTCACTATGCCTATTCGTTACAAGATGTTTATTTTTCTTTCTTCTTTCAGGGGAGAGGTAGGGCATTGGAAGGGAGAGAAAATAAATTTTAAATTAATTTTTAATTTGATAAAAGGAAAATGTCATTCTTCAGTTAGGTCTATTTTTAATTAACTATTATATACATCCATGTCTCATAATTTCTATAGTATTTGCTACAATGCAGATAGTATCTATTTTCTATGGTATTGGCTACAATCCATTCCCATGAGCAAATTTGAAAAGCATTCTATTTTAGCATGAAATTAATGCTAATGGGGGAGGAAGAATAAGCTATTTTAGGAGAGGCTTCAATTTCATCTCTGATAAGATAAATGTACCTGCTGAGTATTATAGTCAAGTAAAATGAACAATCATGTTTGCTATTTAAAGTATTCTCTAAATACTAGAAAATCTTTCTGATAATGAATTGAGTTTCTAAATACAATTATGAAATAAACTACATAGATCTTAAGCGAGGAGAAGGAAGTAGCACAAAGAAATGGTTCCAGGAAATGGGAAGGCCAGTTCCAAAGATTATATATCAGAGCTAATGCCTATATTTGCTTGCTATTTGAGACAAATAGAAATAAACATTGGCTAAAGGAAAACCACTGAGTTCTTTGTTTTAAGATCCTTGAGGTCTCTTTATCTTTTGAAAAGAGAAGAGGCTAGCTGTCCCCACCTGCAATACAGAGATAATGAAAAAAATCAGTCCATGAAGTGGCTTTGAGTTCTTTCCATCAACCAATCAAAAAGCAGTTATTAAGTGACTAGTTTATGCCAGGAGCCGTGCTAAATGCTGATGACACAAAAACAAAAATGAAATAATTCCTATCCTCAAGAAGCTTACAGAATGCACTCAGAAGAAATGCAAGGTAATTTGCCAAGGGAATTAGAAGCTAGAGGAATGAGGAAAGACTTCATGTAGTCTTCTACAGGGGTTGTTAACCTTTTTGTGTGTTATGGCTCCTTTTGGAAATCTGAGGAGGCCCATGGTCTCTTTCTCAGAATAATGTTTCTAAATGAACAAAGTAAAATATATCAGTTTAGGAAGGAAAGCAGTTATGTTGAAATATAGGATCAAAATAACATAGAGTAATATTAAATAATAATGTTAAATAAAATAACACTAAATAACAATTTCTCATAGTTAAAGTTAAGTTAAGAACTCTTGATTGACTGCAGCTACTGACCTGAGTTTTGAAATCCACTACGCGTTCTAAGGGGCCAAGGTGAAAGATGCTGTTACCTAATTAGCACTGCTCAGACCCTCCAAGGCTAGTATGACCATGGGTCACTTTACAAGGGAGAGGAAGGAGGCCTGGCCTTTCTGAGCCCAGCCCATTGTGGGAGAGCCCTCTATCACTGTATTCTAAGAGTGCTTGGGAGGCCTCCCAATCTCCCTCCCTCATGTTGCTACCACAGTGCCTTAGAGAGCCTCTGATTCAGGCTCAGACAGTGATAGTAGGTTCCAGCTCCCTGAGTGAATGTCTAGCAGAGCAATTCTTTACTCAAACCAGAATAAACCCAGGGATATATGAAAATTTGGAAAAGGGCATTTTCCCTTCATAGATTCTGCCCCTGTTGAAGGCAAGCATCAGGGAGACTGAATGAACAGAAATCCTATTTGTTCAATGTTATCTCCTAAAGTGCCCATGGGACTTGGTATCGGGTAATTATTTTCAAGTAGTGAAAAAAAAAATGTTTCCTGTTTTTCTTAGCCAAGTCTGGGGGCCCAGAGTAGAGGAAGGAAGGAAGAGAGGGAGGAAGGAAGGAGGAAGGGAGGGAAAAAAAGGAGAGAATTAAGGAAAAGGAAGGAAGGAAGGGAAGGAGGGAAAGAAGAAGGAAAGGAGAGAGGGAGGACCCATAGCAAGATGAATTGAATCCCCCACTGCACTGAGTAATAGTCACTCCCATCAAAACTACTTTATCTATGTACACAAATAATCTTCAAGACACTCAAAGGTGGATTTTAATGTCTCAAGAGCCTCCTTGCCTCCAGCTATTTTAAATGAGCTATTCAAAGTGTATCCAAGTTATCAGTTTGATAGGATGGAGAATAAACCAAGTGTTTGATTTCTACAGCAGAAAAGAAGCAGCAGACCCTGTCTCCTATGTTTTGTTTATATCCATTTGTGTATATATGTAAGTGTGTATCTATTTATTGAGATAGATAGATAGATAGACAGATAAATAGATGGATGGATGGATGGATGAACGGATGGATGGATTTAGGGATAGATAGATGGATAGATAGATGTACACTGCATGGCAGAGTAGAATTGACGATAGGACTCGACATCTCTAATACACTGTGAACATGGACAGCGTATTTAACTTCTCACCTTCAGTTTCTTCATTTGTAAAATGGGGATGAGGGTAGGAAGAGAGAAATAACTCTTCTAATACTTTGTTGTAAGGCTTACATGAAATAATGTATGTGAAGCAATTTGCAAATCTTGTCAGTTATTTCCCTATTTATCCCTATAAATATTCCTTTGTTCTTTAGGAGAGAGGTTCTTAACCTGGCATCCATGAGCTTGTTTTGTTTTGTTTTTTTAATTTTAACAACTCTCTTTCAGTGTCATTGGCTTCTTTTGTAACCCTGCGTATTTTATTTTGTGCATTTTCTCAGACTCTATTTCTACCCTATCCCTGTTACCTTATCCTCTCCCCTCACTCTCCCACTCCCTGCTTCACCCACCCCTGCAAGACTGCCCACTCACCCCCCACCCCTTCCAATCCCAAGCTAAACACCTCTCTAAAAGTCCCGTCCTCCTCTCCCCTAACCCTTTCAAATTCCAGTCTACACACCCCTCTAAAAATCCCTCTCCCATGACCTCTACACCCTTCCAGATGTATATGTGGTTTCCTCTTCAACCTAGATGAGAGTAAGGTTCCAACATTACCAGCCCTCCACCACCACCTGCTTCCTCTATATTAGTTCCTCCTTTCACGCCCCGTTTTTGTAATTGTTCCCTTTTACCTTTTTTACCCAATTTTATTTTTTAGAATCACCCATAATGCACAATTCAGCCCCAAACTTTCTTCCAAACTACCTTAGTAATGATGACAGATTTAAGAATACTGATAATATATATACATAACCATATATGTATATATATATATATATATATATGTTAAGTAAACAATTTGACCCTAGCGAATGCCTTATAATTAGTCTTTAATGTTTTCCTTATATTTCTTCTGGATCTTTTATATCAGACTTTCTATTGAGTTGTGGTCTTTTTGTTACAAATACCTGAAATGATCTTTCAGTTCATCAAATGTCCATTTTTTTTTATTCAGGATTATACTCACCTAAGTAATTTTGACTATTATAAATACACAAATTTAAAATAAAGGACATATGAAGAAAGATATCTGCATTCAGAAAAAGAATTGATAAATAGAAGTATAGATAGAATAATTTTACATACATATATATTATATATATATACTTATTTGTGTCTAATGGTAGCCAAACAGTAGGAAAGAAATTTACATGATAACTTTGCTGTATATTTGGAGAGAATAGCAAGTTATACATGCTAGATTTGTAGTTTCATGCACATTCATCTTTTTTATTATACTGCGTATGGAAATGCATGTTTTGTTCTGTGAATTGAAAATAAAATTTAAAAAAAAAAGATACACATATAGCCTAGGTCAGCAGCATTAAATTCAAACAGACACATTCCCCTGCCAGTCATATACTGACTTAGAGAATCACAAATTAACATTATGTATGTTGTATTATATTTTTGTTTCTCTTATTACATTTTCCAATTACATTTTAATTTGGTTAGGCAACACTCAGGTGTTTAGTGGGTTGCATGTGCCCGTAAATTTGACACATCTGGCCTAGGTATTCTGTTAACTTATATTTATTTATCTATCTATTTCTATAAAGATAGATTATATAGATATATAGATTATAAAATAAATCTATAATTTATTTATCTATCTATTATCTATCTATATCTATAATCTATCTATTATCTATATCTATCTCTCTGTCCATCTACCTTTCAATCTATTTTATTTTTATCCTAAATATGGTTGGCATGATAAAGACTATATAGTACTGTTTAAAATGAACAATTGGAAGTTTAATGTATATGTGACTGTTACAAAAAGTCTCAATCAACAGAAAATGTATCAAAAAATAAAATTTAAATTTGTAAAAAAATTATTAAAATCAATTTTTAAGGACTCTGTAGGCTTCACTCTCCTGCCAAAGGAAACTAGGACACACAAAACAAGAAGAATCCCTGTGCTAGAAGTTAGAAGTGAGGACTTCATTTTGCATAGTGGCGATCCCAGCAGCTGTTTACTCCTGGCATAAAGCTCATAATCTTAGAGCTCTACTGGAACTTGAGTCTTCTGTAAGACCATGGCTAAGTAATATCTTGGAAAAGAATGAATCTTTCCATGTAGCATGGCTAGGCAGTCACTTTTTTGTTTGTTAAACAATGAACCGGATTCAGTTTATTAAACCATCATAAACTTGCCTTGAACTTGTCCGTTCTGATTTAACCAAGAGAGTCTTCTAGTTTGGATGACCAATTGGTACCCAACTGAAAAGAGTTAATTTGTCAACACAGGCTCCACCTGTTTCTGTGCGTGCCTTACTGATTAGAAGGAACTGCAGCCCAAGGCCTGTCTCTGATTCATCCTTTTTTTTGGTCTAGACCTATAACTGAATCTGTGGGGAATTTCCAGTGTGAAAACTCCCTACATCAATCTCAGGTCTGCAAGTCCTCTGCAATTTAAAGTCTTGGAGAGTTAGCTTGGGGCATTGAGAGGTTAAATGACTTGTCCAGGGTCACACAATCAGTATGAGTCAAAGGCAGGACTCCAAACCAGGTTTTACTAACATTAAAGATGACCCTCTATCCACAGCAGGCTGGGCAGCATGTCATGATGAATTGACTGTTGAACTTAGAATGGAAGACCTAACCTCAAATTCCACCTCAGATATTTACTAGTTATGATACCCTGGGTCTCAGTTTTCCCATCTGTAAATTAAGCATAATAAAAGCACAGGATTGTAAAGATTTAATGAGAACATGTAAATAAAATCTTGAAAACTTTAATAAGGCTATGGACTACAGTCTCTAGACCTATGATGTCATATATATATATATGTATATAGTAGTATATATTATGGTATATAAATTAGTATACATATATTGGTATAGTGTAGGGAACTCAGAAGTGAAGAAGCTCCCTCTCCTAGTGCAGGACAGTACCTTAGAGTCTCAGAAGGCCACCTAGAATATTGAGAGGTTAAAAATCCATGGCCCATGGTCACAGCCAGCATGTGTTTGAGGTTTTTGAACTCAGATCTTCTTGGCTTTGAGGCCAGCATTTTCTAATATACTCCCCTGACTTTTGACATTAATCTAAATATGAACTATCATATTCATCATCATTATGTCATGACTGCCATACAAAATGATGGATGTTGATGAACTGAAAACTGCTTAAACATTGACAAATGTCTTGACTTCAAGATAAGGAATTCCCTCTCCACTCATCCATTTCCACATTGGTCTTGTGCCATGAGAGAAATGATGACATAACTTGCACTTGACTTGCACGTGGTCTTCTTCAGCAACGAAGGACGAACATAACAGCCTGTGAGTAGACCCAGCTAGCCTTTCCATTCCTTTCCTTTTCTTTCCCAAAACCTTAAACCCTACTGCACTCTGAAGCCCATAGATTGGACAACACTGGACCCTTGCCCAAGCTCCACTTTAAGGTTGTTTTCTGGACCCTCCTGGCTTAAGAGTGATTATCAGTAGAAACTGTTGCTATTTCGCTCCCATCTGACATCTTTCTTTTTCTTTGCCTCATTAAAGACATCATCCCCTGACTACTTCTTAAACAGGCTAATTCACAGAATGGACGTTACCTCATCCTGAGTACTGAATAGGCCTTGGCCTAAATGGGCCAAGGTCTCCCATTGCGTCCTGAGTCATCTCCATTCCTCCTGATGAATGTCTGGTCGCTGGATCCAGATGCCTCTGGAGGAGAAGTGAGGCCGGTGACCTGCACAGCCCTCCCTCACTCAAAGTCAAGTGCAAGTCGTGTCATCATTTCTCTGATGGAGTGGTCTTCTTCAACAACAAAAGGATGAACACAGCAACAACAACATGGGACTAAGAAAAGTTCTAAGATGTCGTGCTAGGTAAGAATACTTCATTGCTCTGATAGAGATCGGTGTGGCCCCTCCCTCCACCTGTGCAGATTTCAGCTTCTTCATGCCTTCTAATACAGTGATCCCTCTGTAAATCCTCCCATGTGCAAGTACCTGGACCAAATACTGGAGGCTTCCTCTGGTTCTTTTAAAGTAATTCATGGGTAGTAAGGCTTTTCTTCCCTCTCACTATAGAGCCAGGCCACTTCCTTTTCCAGTCATGCTTGTCTTTAAATATAGAAATATATATATTTATATATATATGTACATATATATCTTTATATCTATCGATCTTTATATATCTTTATATCTTTAGGTAATCTATATATATATATATATATACATATATATATACACATTTTTACATATATACGTATACATACATACTTACATATAATATATTTTATTTTGACATTCACTTTTTAAAATTTTGAGTTTCTAAATTCCCTCCCTGCAGCCATTGAGAAGGTGAGTCATATAATATCAATTATACACGTGAACTCATATAAAGCATATTATCATATTATCCATGTTCATATATGTCTTTAGTGATAGTTTGTGGACCATTATTCATGCATAAATTCGATTTCCACTGTCCTTTCAATTAACCATATTTGATTCTTCTAAGATAGGAATTGTTATATTATGCTGAGCCACAAAACATCATGGAGGAATATTGGTTTCAAAATGATGGACTTTTGCAACATGGAGCATCTTTTGATCATTGAATACTATGCTATTTCCCAAGTCCAGTCTGTCTCTTAATCAGTTCTACACCCAGCTCACTCTTCATTTCTACTACATTTCCAACAGAGATGAGTGGATGGAGATAATGAACTACTCTTCCTCATTTATTCATCCATTTAGTGTTTCTTGTGTCAACTGTTAGGTGGATCTCCTTTAAGTGGTCATGAATTGATCTGCAAACAAGAGAATCTGTAGTCCCTCACTATTTGTAAGTTATACCTCTTTTGTTTGAACTATATACAGAATAATCTCTAGGACACTGTCAAGTACCTTTGATGAACATATATCCCTGCCTAACAACTCATTTAATGTTGATGCTCAATGGATAGTAAACAAAATTATCCCTGTAGCTAAACCTGTTCTGTGACTTTAACATATGCAAGGGAAACTATTATTTGAAAATAGCCTTTAAGGGTATATTTTGTTCTACGCTATCAAAATTTAACAAACAGCAAAAATTTCATATTCTCTGTACCACTTAGTCAATCACGTGATGGTAATGGTGTAAAAATTGTCTTGAGGGTGATGTAACTGTCCAGCCCATCAGACAAGAGAAGTCCTGGGACTTGAGTTCAAGGGAAGTTTGGGACTTGGACTTGGGTCTATGAAAACCAAGCTAAACTATCAACTTAATCTCTTTCCCTTCCTAATCCCTTCGGTTCAAAGGGGAAGGGAAATTTTGCCTCCCATGAGGTGGGGGCATAAGTTTGTATATTTGTATTATATGTATACCTTTTGATTATATGTATACCTTTGGAAGTAAATATTTCTATGTAAAAACTTTAAAAATTGTCTTGAAAATCACTCTGAATACTTAGAATTATGTCCGCTTCAAAGCAGATTACTTCAGTATATATTTGGGCAGGTTGAGCCATAATTCCTAAATTCATTTTAAGTGCTATCTGTAAGGCAGGTAGGTAGTGCAGTGGATAGTCAGTGCAGAACCTGGAGCCAAGAAGACCTGAGTTCAAATCCAGCCTCAAACATTTGTTTGCCTCAGTTTTCTCAAGTGCAAAATGAAGATAGTAACAGCACCTACTTTGCAGGGCTTTTGTAAGGCTCAAAAGAAATAATATTCGTAAAGTGCTTAGCACAGTGTCTGACACGTAGTAGGTGCTAGTAAATGTCTAATTCCTTTCCCTATCTCTATTTGCTCATACCAGTACTGATGGTGGTAACATAGGTAGTAACACAGTAGTCTCAATGACAGAAGAACACAGTGCAGTTTGTTTCCTTATTGCTATCTCCTCTGGAGAGAACATTTCTAGTTCAAATAGACCATGTAAATAACTATTGAGGTCTCCGGCAACATAGGACCTTCCCATCTACCATTACCATCAGCACGACACCTTCCACAACTCACCCCCATCCCCACCCCCAGCAATCTACTGAAGCTTTTAGCATCTGTTCTTCTCCAATCTTCTGATGCTCACACAAACTCAGTGCTCTCCTGAAGACACCTTGTCCCATGCCGACTACACCAATGCCAACCCATCGTTCTGTCACACTCCTCAACACACGAAATCAGGTGGAGGAATCAGTCACTTTGAGGCCAACCCTCCACGGACATGACTCATCGGTACTTCCTTCTCTGAAATTCACCCAATCTGGTGTTATTCTGTCCAGATTCTAGCTGCTATTGTCGACTGACCTCTGGGTCTTCCTCCTTCCTCAGTGAATTCAGTAAGTGACTCACAGCTTTCCTCTCTGCCTAAACCTCTGGAAACTTCAATATTTACATTCCTGACTGTTCTAATGCCCTTGCCTCCCAATTCATCAAAATCCTCCACTCCCATGACCTCCACCTCCACCTTTCAGTTATTCATCACAGGGATAGTCACTCTTTAGACCTAACCATCACCCAAAACTTTTTCATCTCCATGACTTTGAACACTGAAACTCCTCTGATGACAAACTTCTTCCCTCGTTCCTTTCCCACTGCCTTACTCCTTCTGAAGCTTGTTGTTTACTCTCACCTTAACCTTTGGTCCCCCCAGTCCTTCACTATTCTCCTAATTAATGAGCACAGTTCTAGCTTCACTTCCCTCCCTTTGCCACCCTGACCTTGTGCTTAATCAATTCAACAAGGCACTGTCTTCTGCTCTTGAAGCCATTGCCCTCTTGTCCATTATTCATATTTTACTTAACTTCTTCCCTAGGTCATCTCCACTATGTACCTTCTTCCAATTTGCAAAATTCTGCATCAATAATTCAGAAAGTATGGAACCAGTCAGTGTGAACAAATTTATGTTATCTAATCTCTGTTTCACAGCTTTCTTTTTATTCATCTATGATTGATTCTCAGATACACATGTCCCATTCTCTATTCAAACCTTTTCCTCCCTCCTTAAGCCCTGATCTCCACTCCTACACCTCTTTCTCAGCAGATGACCTTACCTCCTATTTTACCGAAACTGAGCCTAACTCCACAGGAGCTAATACATCTCCCAAACTCTACCCTTCAAACCCTCTATGCATGTTTACCCTTCTTTCTCCCCTTGCTCTACTTAAGAAGATGAAGTTGTGCTTTCCATCTTCCTTTTGGCCTTGTTCAGCTTTCCTTTGAACCAGCTCTGGACTGTATTATGACTTTAGCATCATTCTGAAATACCATTAAAATTGATCCTCTTTTGTCTCATCTGTAACAGGCAGACAGAGAGAGGCAGGGCCCTGACAAGACTTATAGAGGAAAACTTGCTGAGAACACCAATTGTTCAAGTGAGGATGGTGTGTTGCTGGAGACCAAGTCATTCCAATGAGATCTCTCCCTTGGAAACAGATGGTGAGTACAAGAGTCCAAAGAGGGAGATCCTAGAATCTGTCCTGGGGAATTGGAGTCAACCAACCACACATCAAGCAACAGAACACAGGACTTTTTGACAGGAAGAGGCCATGTTGATCATAGACATCATTTTACAAAGGAAGATAAAGAAACTTTAAAGAAGTGAAGTGACTTGCCAAAGTCACACAAAAGATCTGGACCCTGGTCTTCTGACTCCAAATCTAGAACTGTTACCACTCCACCATGTTGCTTCTCATTCTATATAATCTCAGCTGGTGAGAGAACTGCTCAGAAATTCCACTGATGCTTAACATCAATTCTTTTCAATTCAATTCAACCAGACATTTATCAAGTTTCTAATATAAACCGTGCACTATGCCAGGAACTGAGGATCCAAAGGGAAAACAAAATGGAATTTCTTCCCTCAAATTACTTAAAATCTAATAAAGAGAATAAGAGACAGAAAGACAGAAAATGATAGAGATGATAGTGATAAACAACAGAGAGAATGATAGTGATAGATTGTTAGAGTGATATATTGATAGTGATAGATGATAGAGAGATAGAGATAGGTGGATAGACAGATGAGGCAGACACATAGAGAGACAGAGAGAGTTGTTTAAAGAATGTGTTTCCCAAATTCCAATCCACAAGAAAAAGACTCTGAGGTAAGAGGACTCTGAGCATTTTCAATTTTTTAAGGAAACCAGTGGTCTCTAAGAAATTGGATCCTAACTCTGCTGTCAAGGACCCTTCTACTTCAGGTATGGGCTTCTTTATGGCTATTAAGGGCATGTCAAAATAGATTGAGGTGCTATAATTCTTCAATTAGTCAGTTCTAAAAGGGAGAGATATACATAATGGATCAAGGGAGAAAGTGGAACTCTATGTTTGACTAAAACAAGGAACTTCCATATTTGGCCAAAGGAAGGAACTCCCATATTTGGTCAAGGTAAATGTCCCTCTTCCACCACTGTTTGGTCAGTGACTAGGCAACAGGATTCTGCAACTTTCCACTGTTTGTTATGAATATCAAATGGGGAAACTGTGGTTTTCTGGAACACAGCAACCAACAAAAGGACATTCATACAGGGAAAGGGGACAGCAAGGCTCTATATCTCTGACACAAGTTAATACAGGCCTAAATAACAAACTATAAATCTATATGATATTAATCTACCCCATGAATCATTTGAAAGCAATACAATCATCAGTTAGTGGATATTATTGTTAATCAGTCATAATTCTTATCCTAATAGCATTAACTAACAAGGCTAATTCAAACAATTCTTTTCTGCTCAATCCACTAATAAAATCACTGATACCCATCAAATCACAATGAGCTAAGTAAATGCTGATTGAATTGAGTAAAGATTTGAAAATTATTCTCATGAAGGTCATAGGAAAAGTCTACCATCAATACACACACACACACACACACACACACACACACACATATGCACGCACACAAGTGGATGTGCAACAGAAAACATTATTTCATGGGGAAGATATTCCATGAAATACTCGTATTGTTGCACTAATAGTAAGTATCTATGAAAAGACCATCATGAAAATAATATCATCTTATGCACCAACTTGCACAAGCTGAAGAAGCAGAGAAACGCTATGAAGAACTGGTTAGGCCTAAACAAATTAAGTCAACATACTCTTTGATATTTTGTGACTTTTGTGTCTAAGTGAGACAAGGTAGGGATGGTAAGAAATAGATTAGAAAGAGGGATGAAGGGAGCCAAAGATGCAGACTATAGCAGTCCTGTGTCATGAAGGTCATTGGGAATATGTCTAGAAAAGAATCAGTAGATTCTGGACATGAGGATCATTCCATAATTTCACAAATCCCCACAAAAATCAAAATTGATTACATTTTAATAGACAGAAAAAGATTGTTTATGGATGTAGGAGCCATCCCTAAAATGGGTACAGTCCAACTACTGACTTGTAAGAGCAAAAATGAATGATATGCCATCAGCACAATGTTGTCTTCAAACAAGAATCTGGGGTTCCCTCATCAGAAGGATATCCATTGTGGTCTTCATAAGATTTTACAAACAAGCTTATATTCCGAATCGGCGTTGCCATTGGCTGCTACCTCTCTTGTTCAGTTAGGGAAAGGTTTTCTGTCTAAGGCTCTTGTTAGGCTGTTTTGAGCTCCATGTTATGGAAATTGTGTTGTCATTGTTTTGTCTTTCAGGTGCGTCTGACTCTTCCTGGCCCCATTTGGGATTTTCTTGGTAAAAAACTGGAATGGTTTGCTATTTTCTTCTCTAGTTCATGCTACAGATGAGGAAACTTAAGGCAAACAGAGGGAAGTGACTTCCATAGGGTGGCACAGATAGTAAGTATCTTAGGCCAGATTTGCTAGCCCACTGCTTTAAATTGTTTAAGCTTCTGTATATAATTATTATAAGGTTGATTTTATTTATACAATAGTATAAATTTCTCATTTTTTTATTTCTAGTTACTTATTCAGATAGGCCTGAATTAAGTTGTTTCATTTGTATATCGTTAAAAATTATGGAACTACCTGAAAGCCATGATCAAAAAAAGAGCCTAGACATCATCTTTCATGAAATTATCAAGGAAAACTGCCCTGATATTCTAGAGCCAGAGGGCATTTGAATCTCAGACCCCAAGCACTAGTGAGGCAGGGGTGGAGAGGAATCTCAGAAGTCAAATAACTGGCTAGGAAAATGCCCAGAAAAGGGTAAAAAAATAAGACTATAGAAGGTTACTTTCTTGATGAACAGATGTTTCCTCCTTTCCTTTCTGATGAGGAAGAACAATGCTTACCATCAGAGAAAGACAAAGAAGTCAAGACCTCTGTATCCCAAACATCCGAAATCCAAAATATCCAATGGGCTCAGGCCATGGAAGAGCTCAAAAAGGATTTTGAAAATCAAGTTAGACAGGTGGAGGGAAAACTGGGAAGAGAAATGAGAGAGATGCAAGAAAAGCATGAAAAACGGGTCAATATCTTGCTAAAGGAGACCCAAAAAAATGTTGAAGAAAATAACACCTTGAAAAATAGGCTCACTCAATTGGCAAAAGAGGTTCAAAAATCCAATGAGGAGAAGAATGCTTTCAAAAGCAGAATCAGCCAAATGGAAAAAGAGGTTCAAAAGCTCACTGAAGAAAATAGTTCTCTCAAGATTAGAATGGAACAGATGGAGGCTAATGACTTTATGAGAAACCAAGAAATCACAAAACAAAGCCAGGAGAATGAAAAAATGGAAGATAATGTGAAATATCTCATTGGAAAAACAATTGACCTGGAAAATAGATCCAGGAGAGACGATTTAAACATTATGGGACTACCTGAAAGCCATGATCAAAAAAAGAGCCTAGACATCATCTTTCATGAAATTATCAAGGAAAACTGCCCTGAGATTCTACAACCAGAGGGCAAAATGAGTACTGAAAGAATCCATCGATCACCGCCTGAAAGAGATCCAAAAAGAGAAACTCCTAGGAACATTGTGGCCAAATTCCAGAACTCCCAGGTCAAGGAGAAAATCTTGCAAGCAGCTAGAAAGAAACAATTCCAGTATTGTGGAAATACAATCAGGATAACACAAGATCTAGCAGCTTCTACATTAAGGGATCGAAGGGCGTGGAATAGGATATTCCAGAAGTCAAAGGAACTAGGACTCAAACCAAGAATCACCTACCCAGCAAAACTGAGTACAATACTTCAGGGGAAAATATGGTCTTTCAATGAAACAGAGGACCTTCAAGCATTCTTGATGAAAAGACCAGAGCTGAAAAGAAAATTTGACTTTCAAACACAAGAATGAGAAGCATGAAAAAGCAAACATCAAAGAGAAGTCATAAGGGACTTACCAGAAGTGAACTGTTTACATTGCTACATGGAAAGACAATATTTGTAACTCTTACAACTTTTCAGTATATGAGTAGTTGGTGGGACTACACACACACATACTCACACATACGTACACATGTGCGCACACACATATACACACATGCACGCGCATACATACACACATGCACGCACATTCAGAGACAGAGAGCACAGAGTGAATTGAATAGGATGGGACCATATCTTAAAAGAAATTAAGGTAAATGGTGAGAAAGAAATGTAGGGGGAGGAGAGAGGGTGAAATGGAATGGGGTAAATTATATCTCATTCAAGAGGCAAGCACGAGACTTTTTAGTGGAGGGAAAAAGAGGAGAGCTGAGAAAAAAGCATGAAGTTTACCCTCATCACATTCGACTAAAGGAAGGAATAAAATGCACACTCATTTTGGTATGAAAACCTATCTTACAATACAGGAAAGTGGGGGTGAAGGAGATAAGCAGGGTGGGGGGGATGATGGAAGGGAGGGCAATGGGAGGAGGGAGCAATTTGAAGTCAACACTCGGGAAGGGACAGGATCAAAAGACAGAATAGAAACAATGGTGGGCAGGATAGGATGGAGGGAAATATAGTTAGTCTTACACAACACGACTATTATCGAAGTCATTTGCAAAACTACACAGATATGGCCTATATTGAATTGCCTGCCTTCCCAAAGGGAATGGGTGGGGAGGGAGGGATGGGGAGAATTTGGAACTTAAAGTTTTAGGAACAACTGTTTAGTATTATTGTTGCTACTAGGAAATAAGAAATACAGTTAATGGGGAATAGAAAGCCATTGGGCCCTACAGGACAAAAGAGAAGATGGGGACAAGAGAAGGGAGGGATGATAGAAGAGAGGGCAGATTGGTGATAGGGGAAATTAGAATGCTCGGTGTATTGGGGTGGGGGGAGGGTATAAATGGGGAGAAAATTTGGAACCCAAAATTTTGTGAAAATGAATGTAAAAAGTTAAATAAATAAATTTATATTATATTGGAAATGGAATATCAGTCTCTAGAAAATTCAGAATGAATATCACCTTAATGACAATCACCCACAGAGTCACATGCAACATATGACCAATAAGGAACTTCAAAGAGCTCCAGTAAAACATATGACAAGAAAAATGTATGATAGGAAGAAAAGATTGGCTCGTCATGTGACAGTCACAAGAACTGGACAGTCCAGGTGCTCCACTGGTATGCTCTTGACATCAGGAAACGGCTGGGAAGGCCCTTTTATGAGGGTCGGAGAGGCGGAGATGAACTTATGGGAAGCCACAAACAAGAGATGTGAAGGATGGAAAACACTCAGCATCATTGGAGGGAACAGCCAAGTTATTGAAATCCTAGATGCTTTGGAACACACACACACACACACACACACACACACACACACACACACACACACACACATACACACAGACTCAGTTTTGTGTCTTCATTTTTCAGTTTTATTTTTACTTAGGGAATGAATATAGATTTCAAGTAGAGATTTGTGTGCCCTTTTATTTCTTTGTTTATGTAATATTTCCTAAACAGATTTCTTCTTAGGGGAGGTAATGATCACATGCTTCATTTCCCACTGGCATTAATTGTGCTTCATTGATGAAAACCCCTCTTTTCCCCTGACAATATCCAGCTTGTAGACGAGGCTACAGCAAGTTACTTTTCAGAGGTATGAGGAAGGGTCACCAGGGCGGCATGGATCATGCTTTATTTATGACTTCCCCCATCGTCCATGTTGGGCTCAAATTCTCTCTTAGCAGTCTGAGTGTCTGGAAGCTCTTTTTATTTAGATATCTGGTGAGGATTGTTTGTTTGGCAACTGCAGAGACAAAGCAGAATGTTAGAAGTTATTGGAGGGAAAATTTAGAGGGACATGAGCAATTCAGCAAGTCTGGAAGAAAAAACATTCCAATTAAAAAGTTTGCCAGCCTATGCTCCCCCAGGACATACTTAGGCAATGAAATGATAAAATAGGTACTTAATTATTTGCTTTCACATAGGACCTCACAGTTGCATTCTTTTCAAGGAAGAGAAGAAGGGTCACAGTGCACACAGTACCAACACAAGAAATTAAACACAGTCTGATTCTTTGGGACACAAATGATAGTCAGCCGGCTGGGGCCTCAGGAGAGCTTCCCTAACCTTATTCAGTACAAACATTCCCAGTCTTCAGACATTTTGTTCTTAAGACTTGAATCATTTGATTTTGGTCTAGCTTCCAGGCTCTATTATTACCCTTGTGGATTTCTGACTTTGTCCAAAGAATATTTTAACAGTTATTTTCTTGCTCTCTGGAGTGGATCCACATCATGCTGGGACCACATTCTTTCCACCTCCATCATAATCCTCTAATTTTCTCCTGGCCCCCATAATCCCCTCTAACCCATCTCTAGCATAAGGAATTAAGGAATTAACCTTCTTTATGTGTCCTGGACCCCTTGACAGGCTGGTGAGGTCTATGGCCCCCTTCTCAAAATAAAGTTTTTAAATGCACAAAATAAAATTTATAGAATCACAAAGGAAAGCTATGATTTTTAAAATTCAGTTGTGCAAACATTAAAGAATGTTTATGTACCCAAGACTAAAAACTGTTGTTCTTCTAGAACATCCAGCTCTAGAGGAGTGGAATACAAGTTAAAAAAAACTGGGGGCTGGAGTAGAGATCTCAAACCTGGAAGCTGGCATGAAATCCAGACACTTGCAGCCTGGCCTGAGGTGCCGTTAACTGCTCTTTTAAGGCAGTCTTTCAGTCATGTTCAGTGCTTTATGACTCCATTTGGTTTTTTCTTGTCAAAGATACTAGAGTGATTTCCCAGTTCCTTCTCCAGCTCATTTTATGGATGAGGAAACTGAGACAAACAGGGTTAAGTGACTTGCCCAGGGTCACAGAGCTCGTAAGTGTCTGAAGCTAGATTCGAACTCAGAAAGGTGAGTCTTTCTGACTACAGGCCCAACACTTTATTGTCTGTACCACCTAGCTACCCCTAGGGCAGTATTTTTCTCAAAACCCCAACCTGCCATGAGGAAGGCATGCATTGCCCACTTTCCTTCTGATCATGGACCAGCTCCCCCAGGCCCTGTCCTGACTCAGGTTGGGGTTCTGATAGATGGAATGTGGGGCTATGGGGGAGGAGCAGAAGAAAGAAAGAGGTGTTTGTGTGTGTGTGTGTGTGTGTGTGTGTGTGTGTGAGAGAGAGAGAGAGAGAGAGAGAGAGAGAGAGAGAGAGAGAGAGAGAGAGAGAGACTTCACTGAATGCAGGCATGTACCAATGACTCTGTGGGCCTCTGTGGGACCTCTAGGATTCCTTCCATCTCTGGAGCTTTGGTCCAAGGATCTTTTAGAGAGGTTTCCCAAACTTTTTTTGTCATGAGTATGGAAAGGAATTTTTTATTGACAGAGACAGGAGAAGTTGGGCTCTCATTTTTGGTAGATGGGTGTAGGCAATGGAAAGGAAAGGGAGAAGGAAATAATAATTTATATAGGACCCATACTATGTACCCGGCACTGTGCTAAGTACATTCCAAATATTATTTCATTTGATTCTCACAACAACCTGTTTGGTATGTGCTGTCGTTATCCTTGTTTTACAGTTGAGGAAGCTGAGGCAAACAGGTTAAGTGACTTGCCCAAGTAAATGTCTCAAGTTTCATTTGAACTCAGATCTTCTGGACTCCAGGCCTAGTGCGTCATTCACTGCACCATCTACCTGCCCATGGAAGGAGCAGTATCCAACCAGAGAATACATACAGGGAAGGAACAGAAGCAAATAATTTGAGAAATTACAGAAGAGACTGGGAATTTTTAAACGGAAAACAAAAAGACTTAGAGTGATGTAAAAACTGCCTAATGAGTACTTTCAAATCTATCATCTAGAATAGGGTGTTTTCCTGGACTCAAAGGCAAGAAATGATCTACAAATATTGATAAAGTAAGAAATGAATATCATTCAAAATTATTACTTTGTATGAAGTCAGTACAGCAAATAATCTAATCTCAACTGAACGTTGTGAAATTGTAACGACCAAGGTTGGCCTCAACAACCAATAATTGTGAGAAGGCATCTCCTCTTTTCAGAGGTGGGAGACTACGGGGGTGGAACACCAAAGATAATTTCAAACTTCTTCAATGTTATGGTCAGTTTTACCAAACTAGGATTCTCTTTTTTAGTCTTTCATATAAAGGATGACTCTTTCTGTAGGGGAGAAGGAAGGCAACACTGACAAACACAGATGATATAAAGACAAAAGATCTTAATAAAAATGTGTCTTTAAAAAGGGCAAAAAAAAAATAATGAAGCATGTCAGGCACAAAAATATTATTTTCTCCTTACTCCAGCTATCTCATTCATTTCTCTTGTTTGGCATAGCTTTCTCTATTATCATGCCTACTTAAACATACTCCAGTGCAGTAATCTGGTCTTGTCTCTAATTTATGTTCCAGAATTCTCTCTAATTTATACTTACTCTGGAAGCACAGCAATTAAAGAATAAGGTAATTTAGCTCTTGAATATAAGAAGGAAGAAGGATAACAAGGACTCTTTTAAGGCCTGCTTGGTATTGTCTGCAGGCTAGATAAAAGACTACTGGGTCTTATTTATGATTTGTAAAGCACTGAATAATTAGTCCTTAATGAACTCACTATGTCATATGTGTCCCTATAGATTCCTGTGATTACCTGGACTGACCCTGTCTCCACTTCTATTAATTTGCTTTTAAAAAAAAAAAAGAAATCACATACTTCACATAAATAAACTTATGGCACGAGTATATTTTAAAATATCTATACTACTTCCTTGGCACCTGTTGCACATGGTTTTTTAGTATAATTTAGCTTCCCACATCTAATGTTTTGTCTTCTCAACTCAATTATAAGCTTGAGATCAGAGATAAGTACCTAGCACTGTGCCAAACTAGAGGGATAAATAGATAAAATATTTATTAAGCATTTATTCTGTTCTGGCAGGTAATATTTTGAAAGAAAGGGAGAGAGAGAAAGAGAAAGAAAGAAAGAGAGAGAGATAAAGAGAGAAAGGAGAGAAGGAAAGGAGAAAAAGAAAGGAAGGAAAAAAAGAAGGAAGGAAAGAAAGAAAGAAAAGAGAAAGAAAAAAGACAATCAGCAAAACCAATGAATTTATTGAAAAAAATCTGAGAATCTATATAATGGTTCATCTCCCATGGACTTCCCAGCTCTGCAAAGCTATGATGAGGAGGTATCTTTTCATGTTTCTTCTTTGGAACCAGTCACATGATTTATTGTTGGTGCTCATTTGTTTCAGTTGTGTGCAACTCTTCATGACCCCTTTTGGGGTTTTCTTGAGAGAGATGCTGGAATGGTTTGCCATTTCCTTCTGGCCCATTTTACAGATGAGGAAACTGAGGCAAGCAGGGTTAAGTGACTTGCCCAGGATAACACAACTAATAAGTGTCTGAGGCCGGATCTGAACTCAGAAGAGGAGTCTTCCTGACTCCAAGCCCAGTGCTCTATCCACTGTGCCACCTAGCAAGTGCTCAAAAAATGTGATGATTAATTAAAATTTTTAAGCTTATAATTTTTTCCTATTAATATCCCTTTTCAAATCAATTCAGTTCAAAAGACAGTTCTTGAACACCCACTATGTGCCAGGTCCTGTGCTAAGTGCCAAGGACTCAAAGATAAATTGTCTTGACTCTCAAAGAGCTTATATTCTACTGAGCAGAAATGTATGAAGAAATAATGCAAAATCACCATGAATGGAGCACCAAGGTGGCATAGTGAAGAACAGAGCCCTGGAATCAGGAGGACCTGAGTTCAAATCCAGCCTCAGACACTTGACACTTACTAGATGTGTGACCTTGAGCAAGTCACTTAACCCCAACTGCCTTGCCTTCCCCCCTCTGAAAAAATTCAAAATCACGATGAAGTCATTTTGGAGGGGAAGGAGATTGGTATGCTGCAGTGCTGGCAGGAAGGGGCTGCCATTCATAGCTCTTATCATGGTAGGAGCAGCTAATGTAGGAACAATGGATGTTACCTGGTATATGAGCATTGGTAAATGCAGAAACAGATTTGGGGATGGAGGATGATGGGAAGGAAGGAAATACCAGATGAGTGAAGGGTGTGCTGACGAACATGAACACACCTTGGGCACAATAGGCAATTGCCTATTGCACTTGGGCAAGTCACTTAATCTATTTGCCTCAGTTTCTTCAACTGTAAAATGGGGATAGTAATAGTACTTACCTCTTAGAATTTTTGTAAGGATCAAATGAGATGATGTTTGTAAAGCACTTAGCCCAGTCCCTGGCACAGAGTAGACCCTGTATAAATGCTATTATCACCATCATTATCATCACCGTTATTAATATTTTTATCATGTTATCACTGATGATCATTTATCATGAGGAAAAGAGCAAAAATAGAGAAAGCAAGACTAAGAGGCACTGGGTAGCTACAGTTCCCCACAATCCTGGTCACAATAATTTGTCTTGGGTTGTCCTTCTGGGTAGGGAAAGGTTAAAAGTGTTGATGTTAGACCAGGTTATTCCTCATGTTACTATGGACTCACAAACACACACACTTACACATACACACACACACATACACACATGCACACACACACACACCTACACACACACAAGCAGAGCGCAAAGAAGTAGGGGGGAGCAAGAAGCTATGAAGAAGTCCAGTCTGGTATCAAGTTTCCAATCAGGGATGGGGAACCTGCAGCCTCACATCCATATGTGGTCCTCTAGGTCCTCAAGTACACCCTTTTGACTAAAAGGGCCACACTTGAGGACTTAGAGATTTGGATTCTGTCAAAGAGCCACACTTGAGGACCTAGAGAGGACCACATGTGGTCTTGAGGCTGCAAGTTCCCCACTCCTGAATTCTAAACTGTATGAGCTGAGCTTTCTCCCCATTTCCCTAGAGCAAAAGGAATCTATCCATGGTGATCTCTAAGCTATTTGTAACTTGAGCTTCCTGTTACGACTCACAAACCCCTGATAAGTCAAGAATTCAGACAGATGTTACAGCCCAGATGTATCCCTAGGATGTCTCAGGAAAGTCTTATCATTGAAGACTAGCCCAAAGACAACGGGGAGATGAGGCACATGAGATACATGTGTGGAAGGGGACATTCATTTAACAAGCTTTTCTATGCTAAACATTGGGAGAACCAGGACAAAAATGAAGCCTTCGCTGCCCTCAAGGGACCTCCTCATCAAGGAGTTTATAGTCTATTGGGGTAATGGAGAGGGAGGGCAAGGAATAAGAGGTACACAAGAGGTCTGAGGGAAACTAGGGATTCTAAGGAGAAGCACAGAAGTAGAAGACGGAATGTCAGGAATGTACAGCAAGTAGACAAGTTGGGCTAGTACATGGAGTGTGTGAATACTCATCTCCCCAGGTTGACTTCCCAAACATCAGCCTACCAGGGCAGCTAGGTGGTGCAGTGGCTAGAGGATACAGACCTGGAATCAGGAAGACTCATCTTCCAGAGTTCAAATCCTGACTCAGACACTTAGTAACTGTGTGACCCTGGGCAAATCACTTAACTCTGTTTGCCTCAGTTTCTTCATCTGCAAAATAAGCTGGAGAAGAAAATGGCAAAAGACGCCAGGACCTTTGCCAAGAAAACCCTAAATGGAGTCAAGGAGAGTGAGGCATGACTGCCTGAACAACCGCCCCAAACCTCAGCCTACTGGAGGTTACATACAGAATGCCCAAGTCAGGAAGGTCTCCTGGGGAGCCCGACCACGCAGCCACACTCTTCCTAAACCCCAGAGACTCTGCCATCTGTAAGGGACCAAGTCTGCTATCAAGGAGTGTCCAGTCTCAAACTATCGATGGTACTGGAGACTCCACAATGATGGGACAACATAGATCATCTGGGAAGGCCTCGGGGCTGGCTTTTGTAGGACAGGTAAGAACTTGACTCATAGGACTCAGCCTCCCCACCTTTACTAGCTAGCCAGAGCATTGTCCCTTTAACTCTAGTGTCTCTACCTAGTCTAGAAGCAAAGAATGGTCTCTAAGTCTTTGGTTGGGGCTAAACATTTTGGAAAAAAATATGGTTTTTGAGTCATAAAGAGAATTCTGAGTCCCCCTGATATTTTGAGCTAATGCTAAAAACAGCCAGCCAAAGAGCAGCTCTACTCCCTCCCCACCCCCTGCTTTTTTTAATGACTCTTATCAATGAATTTATACTTGCAGCAAAACTTTGTTTCCACCCACAGAGTGATTTAAGGACCATTAGGTATCCAAAGAGGCATTACTGATATCAATCCCTTCTCTGTGCCTACTGGCTATTTTCAGTCTTCCTATCAACTGAGGCTTCCCACTGCAAAACAAAATTCATCATTTCCTACCCAAAGAGCTTTCCTTTCCCAAGCACCCCTTCTCTTTGTTCTTACTACGTTGGCCCCAAACTCCTCTATCTCCTTCATCATTTATATTCCATCTTCTTCCTTTTCATCATCATCAACAACTTTAACTAAGCATTGCTTATATGCAGGACATTCTGCTAGGGGTCAAGAATACAGGGATAAGATGCAGCCCTATTCCTCAAAGAATCTGTCATTATCATCTATTTGGAGAGTTTGGGTATGTATGGAAGAAGTGGAAAGTGAATTGATTCTGAAATCAGAGAACCTGGGTTCAAATCCTGCCTCTGAAACTGAAATGGACAGACCGAGAAATTCACAGGCAAGAATCAATTAGGAATTTCGAGAGCGTCATTTATTAGCCAGGCTGGCGGCTGCCTCATGGGGAAACCCAGAGGAGACAGTTCCCAACTAAGGTGGGTGTGTGCATTTTAAGCATTTCGGAGCTTCTCGGTACAGCCTTGCAGTTTCTACAACAAACATAGTTCTGACAGGGCTTGGGGCTTGCTGCTAGGCAAGAGGACCCAATAAAAGGAAGTTGCCAGGAGAATGGTTGTCACCCAACAAAAAGTGGTTGTCAGGAAGCATGGGGTGCCCAGCAGAAGGTAGTTACCTGGCAAAGGGGTCTAACATCAACGGGGCACAGGTTGTTGCCATGCAAGGGGACTCAACAGAAAATGGCTGTTAACAACTCAACAGATATTTCACAACCCAGGGTGGGGAATAACGTTTTGACAGGGGCCCAACAAAAGCCTGTTGCTAGGCAGGTTATCCAATCCTGCCCAGTAACCTAATAGATATCTCTCAACCTAGGGGCCCAGGGAGGAATAATGTCCACTTCAAAACTATTTGTGTGACCTTGGGCAAGTCACTGAATTAGCCTCAGCCTCAGTTTTCTTCTCTATAAGATAAGGGGGTTGAACCAGACAGCCTCTGAGGTCTCTCCCAGATCTAGAGCTAGGAACCTAAGGATCTAAGTATTCTAGACTATGTCATGGGGTAGAGAGAGAAACACAGGCAGGGTTTGAAGGAGGGGCCAGTGATTGGAGACTCATGGTCAGGGAAGCTTCAGAGAAGAGCTGGGATTTGCTATTGAGTTTGAAGAAAGGAGAGCAAGGGATAAGTAGAATGAGAAGGGAGGGAGTAGGGAGAGTAGCATAGCAATATGGGCCTAAAACCAAGGTCCAGAGATGAGAACTTGATAATCAAATCTCGGCTTCATGAAGGACTCCATCAGTCATGTGACCCAGGCTCTAAGTCAGGGGAGGAATCCCTCAAACAACATCCACAGCAGAAAGCCATTCAACCTCTCTTAAGAGGGAAAGGATAAATATAAATAAAATATAAATAAGATAAAATGCTCACTACTTTGTGAGATAGACCACTCCACCACTGGATAGGTTCACAGGATCATTAGACATTAGCATTGCTAAAATACTTTAGATATCACCCAAGTCTAAACAGTTCATTATACAATTGAGGAAATCAAGTCTTAGAAAGGTTAAGTGACTTGAGGTTTCAAAGAGTTGGACACAACTGAAAACAACCACAGCTTGTCAATGTTCTTAGGATGAGTTAAACAGAAGGGAACCCAACACATCCGATGTGGTCAAACCAGGGCAGAGCCTAGAGGCTTTTGTGTGGACCCCAGGTCTTTCTTAACAATAATAACAACTGGCATTTGTCTAGGTATTTGAAGTTTTCAAGTACTTTGCAAGCATTATCTCATCTGAGATGTACAGCAACCCTGTGAGGTAGGTAGAACAGGTATTACTATTTCCATCTGGCAAGTACTCTTGCTCCCAATTTGTGGATCAGACAATCAAGACTCAGAGAGGTTTAAATGACACAGTATTAAGACTGACCAAAGTGATTTAAACCGAGGTTGTCCTGACTCCAGGTCCAGCACACTACCTACCTGACTTTCAAGGCAAATTTGGTAGGCTTTTCTTCCTTTGCTGTTGACTCCTATTGACCTTGCAGTCCACGAAACCCTCAGCTCCTTTACACACTGACAGCTGTCAGGTCCTGCCTTCCTCATAACTCTAAAATTTTTAAAGTGACTTTAAAAAATCACAGATAGTGCTTTACATTTGTTTCTACTAAATTTTACCTTATTATAAGTGACTTTTTTTGCTACCTTGACATCATTTTGGACCCTAAGTCTATCCTCCAATGTATTAGTTACCCTTTCAGCTCCCAGGCATCTGGAAAACTGACAAGTACATCATCTAGCACAATGTCTTAAGCAGCGAGCACTTAATAAATGTTAGACTGAATTGAATTGAATCTTTGCCATCAGTCAGGTCATTGATAAAAATGTTCCATGGGATGAGATCAAGGACAGATGACCAGGACACTTCACTAGAGGCCTCTTGCCAAGGTGACATCTACTCGTTCTTGGCTAATCTTGGCGTTCCACCAGTCAACCAGTTCCAAATTCACCTAAATGCATTCTCTCCTATCCTAGCCTGTAGCTTATACATTATCCACAAAGATAAACCACCAAACACTTTTATATCCATAAATATTATAAATAAATTGCAAATAAAGTTCATCTACAGCATTTTACTTACCCATCGAGCATCTATCAAAAAAAAAAAGGGAAGGGCAATTCATCTCGCATGAACTATTCTTGATGAATCTCCACTCATTCTCAGTCATCATCCCTTCCTCAAGCTCACGAACCATTCCTTTATTTATTTTCCAGCAAAGTCAGGCTCATTGATTTCTAGTTTATAAAACTCACCCTCTTTCCTTTTTCTTTTTTTAAACTGGGACCACACTGGCTTTTCTCTGATTCTGCAGCACCTTTTCCATTCTCTACAATCTTTTCTTTTAAATGACCTGTTGCAGGTCAGCAATCCCATTTGCCAGTTTTTCAGTTTGGGATGTAGTTCACGTGAGCCTGGTATTCAGTATTCATCACAATCGGCAGTTCAGTCTATCTGAGTTTACCTGAACTGGAGACTATTTTTAGAGGATTCAACCATGGTATTCTCGTATATTTGTCCTCTGTCACCAGTTCTCTGTTCTATCTTCATTGTGCATCTCCCCAGAATTCTCTACCTCCCTGCCAGCAGCTTTCCCAACCTGGAGATACCTTGTTACTGCAGCTTTCTCTTCTGTTTGGTGAGTCCTTGACCTGGAACACAATTTTATGAGGGACCTAAGCCACACTCAGGCAGCTAGGCCTAAGTCAGGAAGACTTATATTCCTGAGTTCAAATCTGACCTCAGACACTAGCAGTGTGACCCTGGGCAAGTCACTCAACCTTGTTTGCCTCAGTTTCCTTATCTGTAAAATGAGCTGGAGAAGGATATGGTGAACCACTTCAGTATCTTTGCCAAGAAAACTCCAAATGGAATCAGGAAGAGTCAAGTTTGACTGAACACTCTCAACTCTACTGCTCATTCTCCAGATTTCTTCATCTCTTTGCTCTCTCACAGCTTTTCCCCCTCCTCCCTGTGTAGCGCTCCATTAAATGTTGCCTTCCCCATTAGAAACTAATCTCTTTGAGAGTAGGGACCGTGTTTTTGATAGTATTTGTACCCCACGTTTAGCAAAGTGTCTGGTGCATAGTAAGCACTTAATAAATACTTTATCTGTTTATAAATCTAAGCTGTTTAGTGAGCTTCCTGAGCTCCTCCTTTTCTCTCTCAGCAGAGTTATCTCTAACGTGCTCCAGTTTCATTCTTGAGAGCTTCCTGACCTCTTAGGACAACTCATCTTGTAGAATTAAAGGATTTTACCTTTTGTTTCTCTGAACCCTTTGAAACCTGTATCTCTAAAATTGAGGGCATATTGGACTTTGCCCTGATTTCCTTTCCTCTATCACAAGTTCTAAAATAGGGAGAGAGGAGGTCATTTTCCCTCAAGATTCCATCACTTCTGCTTGAGCAAACGTTCCTTCTTCATAGTCAAAATCATGTCCAGAATAATTATTTCCTTCCATACTTTTGAAGGATAAACAGTCATTAAATCAAGGTATTTGGCTGTTGTTTACCAAGCACCTTTTTGCGTGTTTGATCAACCATTTTTTCTATATTAAAAAAAGTGACTATATACCATTAAGAAAAGTGAACCCAAAAGAAGGTGCCCATGGCGTGACCAGGTCAGCTTCAATAAGTGTTTATCGTTTCTTGTGCTGTCCAAGAGATGTTCTTTCTGTTTACTTCTGTCTGAACCCCACAGTCACATCCAGTTAGAGATATAAATATGAGTCAGAGCAGACTCTTAGACAGCTCAGCTCCACAGTGGCCACCAGTGTTCTATCCAAAGATAAAGGCTCCAACCAAGATGGCAAGCACTCCAAGAAAATCAAACAGAATCTAATTATTGGCCCCAAGCACTCAGGTTCTACTATGAGACTCAGCCCTAGAAAGATGAAGGCAAAGAATTTATGGATGTGAAGCACAACTTTAATGACCTCACTGATGTCTGGATCAAACAGACCAAAAATGACTGTTACGATCACCCACAGGCCTATCAGCAGCATTTGGACCTGGATTTTTGAAGGGTCTGAATACACCCCACAACCTCAATCAATGGCCCAGCAGGTAAACCCAACATTCTCCCCAGGAGAAGAACAATATGGTAGATGGTCAGCTATCCTGCTTTTGAGAGAGAGAAAGAGACAGAGAGACAGAGAGAGAGATCTGGGTAGTTGAACTCTCTGAGCAGTGTTTTATCAAGCTTATGATCTGTGTCCTAAACTCATATACTTCTGTCTGCAGAGGATTTCTATAGTATGAGGCAGCTATGTGATCTAATGGATGAACCACTGAGCGTGGAGTCAGGAAGATCGGAATTCAAATCCAGCCTCAGACACCTACTAGCTGTGTGACTCTGGCAAATCATTTGATCTCTGTTTGTCTCAGTTTCCTCAACTGAAAGATGGGAATAAAATTGTGATTTGCAAACTTTAAAGTGCTATATAAAAGCCATCTATTATTATCAGTATGATTACATCGCCAGAATTGGAAATTGAAAGGATGCCCATCAATTGGACATTAACTGAACAAGTGGTGGTATAGGAATGTAATGGAATACTATTGTGCTATAAGAAATAATGAGCAGGAAGACTTCAGAAAAACCTGGAAAGACGTATATGAACTGATGCTGAGTGGAGTGAGCAGAACCAGGAGGACAATGTATATAGTAACAGCCACACTGTGCAATGATCACCTATGATAGACTTAATTGATCTCAGCAATGCAATGATCTTAGACAATTACAAGAGACTCATGATGAAAAATGCTATCCACATTTTGAGAAAGAACCATGGAGTCTGCATGCAGATAGAAGTAGAGTATTTTCACTTTTTTTGTTTTTTCTTTCTTGTGTTTTTTCCTTTTGTTCTGATTCTTTTTTCACAACATGACTAATGTGGAAATATGTTTAATATGATTTGCACATGTATAATCTATATCAGGTTACTTGCTGTCTCAGAGAGGGGGAAGGGAGAAAAAAATTTTGGAACTCAAAATCTTATAAAAGCAAATGTTGAAAACTATCTTTACATGTAATTGGAAAAATAAAATACTATTAAGTAGGAAAATAATTTTAAAAATATAAAGGAGTACATTGCCACTATCATGTAACTTTCATTTTTCCGTTGTTCTTTGCCCCCAAATCCTCTGCCCTTGGAGCCTTGGATTTCATTATGTGAATATATTTAATATACAATGACTATCCAACAAGTATACAATATACAACGCTCAATCTATTCTTTGTCTTTTTTTCTTTTGAAAGAACTATACTTTTTCATAGCCACATTCTAACAATGCAACTCACTCTACCATACCTCAGAGATACCCATACAGATGAATTTCTGTCCTTGCATTAGGATCTCTAGTTCACTTGGCTTTATTACCTGTACTTTGTGCATTTGTGTATAGACGTCTGAGCCCTTCAGTTTTATTATTGACTCCATTCTGTGAATTACTGAGCGTCCCTCATGTTATTCTTATTCATGTATTATAACTGTTCTCTCTCTGGTAGCTGGATTAGCAGCCATATATAACATCGCTGTCCCTCTCCTCCCTCTCTTGTTTCTGTCTACAGCCCTCTTAATGAGATTTGTGTGACTCCAGGCAAACATGTTCTTCCCAGTCCTCATTAGGCACACTCCAAGCCTGGCCCATCCTTTCTTTATTTTAAGCCAGCGTTCATTCTGGTTTTGGATGCCATCTTCTTAACTAACTGCTCATTTTCCCAAAGCACCTTTCCCTTCCACAGCCTCTGCTTCAGTTGGCAGCCGTGATTAAGAACACCACCTGTGTCCCTCTAAGGTCCTCTATTTCTCTCCCAGAACTTCAGAATTTTGAGTTCTTCTTCTCTGTTCCCACCTGAACCATACATACTGGGTGGCCATCATTAAGTTTAACAAGCCTCAGGTGTCCCAGTTATATGTCCTGGAAAGATAACAGACATTTCTATTATTTATGTCATATTGACAAATAACTGCCTCTGAGCTCCCCAGGAGGAAGCCACTCACCCCCCTCTGATCTAGGCTCTCTATTATTTGTTTTTTTGGTATACACTAAGATTACATTTGATGGGGCTTGGGGAGGTTGGCTCATCCTAAGCTGATCATGAAAACGTTAGGTCTTTTTTCCAATGAACTGCTGCTAAGTCAGTCCTTGCCCCTTCCATTCATTAGCTGTTGATGGTTTTTTAACCTAAACTTTATATCTATCTATCTAAATATAGGTATAGATATCTTCCTATCTACTTCTATTAAATTTCATCCTGTTAGTTTAGGCTTATTTTCCCAGCCTGATGAATTTATTTTTAATCTTTAGCCTTATCATCCAGCATAAGTGGAAATTATATACATATGTTTTCACCTAAGTTGTTGTCAGAAATGTTAAACAGACCAGGGCTGTGGATGGTGTTCTTCAGGACCGACCTCTAGAGTCTTTTCCAATTCCAGACCTATGACTCTATGCTCCCATATGTTCTTGAATCTTTTCCCCACATTAGCCAGTTTAGACTGAGATCTAAAATATTCACGTATGTGCTGATCCTATAGAGGAACATAATGTAGGTGGGAGAATAAGACCAACAAAATGTTAAATTTGGAGCCCCAGAAAAAAAGGTCATCAGGACTCTAGAGCAAGAAGTGAGGGACCAGACACGTGTCTGTGTCTGTGTGTCTGCATATATGATGGCTTGCATGTGTGTTTGTCCTTCGTTGCCAAAGAAGACCATGCCATCAGAGAAATGATGACATGACTTGCACTTGACTTTGTTTTGAGTGAGGGAGGGCTGTGCAGGTCACCAGCCTCACTTCTCCTCCAGAGCCATCTGAATCCAGTGACCAGATATTCATCAGGATGACTGGAGATGACCCAGGATGAGGCAATTGGGGTTAAGTGACTTGCCCAAGGTCACCCAGCTAGTGAGTGTCAAGTGTCTGAGGTGAAATTTGAACTCAGGACTCCTGCACTGGTGCTCTATCCACTGCACCACCTCGCTGCCCTATATGATGGGTAGTGTGGAGGCGGAGCGAACCAACCAGATTGAATATGAATGAGGTCCAGGTCCAGGTTAAGGGATCTAGTAAGTCCTCAGTAACTCAGAGACAAAGCAGATAAATAATTAGAGTAGCAATGTCTACCATGAGTTATCCACTGATGATGTTTGTGGTGAGTGCAGGAAACTTTTGACCATAATCACTTCTCTTGGAAGGGCTGGTATCCCAGACAACTGGGCATTTGATGCCATCCCCATCCCACCCTACCCCAATTCATTTTTAGGTTTGTCTAATTCTGCATCAAGACCTATCCCTTTGTGTGTGTGTGTGTGTGTGTGTGTGTGTCATGTTGCTTACCCTTCATTTTTCAAAGAGGACCAATGACCTCATGGGATGATGCCTTGACTTATGCATGAATTGGATTTAAGTGAGGCAGAGCTGCACAAAGTCATAATTTTACATAGATATATATACACCTACTTGTGTCTAATAGTAGTCATCTCTAGGGTGGGGGCAGGGAACTGAGGGAAGAAGAAAAGAAATTACACGATACTTTTCTTATATATTTAAAAGGAACAGCAAGTTGTGCATCGTAGATTTTCAGCTGCATATACAATCATCTCTTTTTATTGAAGCATGCTCTGGAAATGCTTGTTTTATTCCATAAATTAAAAATAAAGTGAAAAAACCAAAGCCGGATCCGCCTTACTCTCTCCTCTAGAGTAATCCAAGTCCAGTGGCAGGACCAAGGGAAGGAGAGCTGGGGATGCCCAGAATTCAGGGGATGACCTTGGCATCTTTGATGACCTGACCAAGCTTTAAGTGCTCCATCGACCCTGCTGTTGGAACAACTCGTCCTCATCCATGCATGCCTGGCGTAGTCATCCCCCTACCTCACCTATGGGCTTGCCCTCCACCTGGTGTAGCCCATCTGGGGTGTGGCTCCTGCACATGCTGCAGCTTCTTGGAGCCACGTGTGAAAGTTGGGTAAAGGTGGACACCAAAGATGGATGAGCTGTCTTGAAAAGGGTTTGGCAATCCCTCCCACCAGAGGTGAAAATCCTCTGATCAGCCCATACATCACTTGCATAAAAGAGCTATCATGCCTTCCATTCTGTTCTCAACTGTTACTACCTTCATCCAAGCCTTCATCAAACATTCTAGAACTGTTGCAAGAATCTTTTAACTCATCTCATTATCTCTAGTATTAACCCCCAAAATACATGCTAGCACAGATCTGTGATTTTGTAGGTTTGGCAATGCCCTGCACCAGGCAGATGATAAGCGGTCTATATTTAGCTGCTTCAGACTTAGATAAGTCAAGAGACTCATCCCTGGTTCCACAGTCAGGAAGTACGAGAGGCAAGATCTAAACCCAAATCTTCCTGATTCCTGGTCCAGCATTGTATCCACTAGACCAGAACACTAATTCTATACTTGGAGGACTTGATTTCAAACCTTGGATGTTCACTACCCATGTGACCTTGTGCAATTCATTGAACAATCTGGAACTTGGATTATGCATAAAAGGAGGGGATTGCACCAACTGGCACCTGAATTCCCTTCTAGCTCTATGTTTGTTACCCTATGATGGTGGGAGACAGCAATGCCTAGAGCGTTGGCCTGGAGTCAGGAAGATCTGGATTCAAATTCAGCCTCAGACACTTACTAGCTGTGTGACCCTGTGCAAGTCACTCAACCCTGTTTGCCTCCGTTTCCTTAACTACAAAATGATCTGGAGAAGGAAATGGCAAACCACCATCTTTGCCAAGAAAACCTCAAAAAGGGGTCCTGAAAATTGGACACAACTGAGACAACTGAACAGCAACAAATGACCTGAGACCCTTTCCATGTCTAACAAATTAATATTCCTAAAATACCTCCGTGGATTGTCTGCCTGTGCTCCTGGTCGTCTTCCTTTTGGTTCAGTTATCACCTTGTTCAGTTACTTATGGCCTCTTCTACAGCTTTATTCTCTCTGTCCCTCTCTGCTGTCTCTCTGCTTACAGGCATATTTGGGACTGTGATGCCTTGAAAAGAGCTTCTGTTGACAAGATCCCATGTTTTATTGTCAATTGGAAGATGATAGCCTACCGTCACTGTCTCCATTTCCTCACCCCCCACTCATACTTTAACCCCTTTCCATTCTCCTATTGAAATTGCCCTCTTCAAGGCCTTTGAGGATCTTCCAAACATCTCGGTGACCTTTTGTCTCCACTCTTGGGATTTTCTGCAGCATACCATCCCATGGGCCATCCTTCTCTACCCCTAGTTTAAAAGTCTCCCTCTTATCTTTCATGAGGCAACACTGTCCTGATTCACTTAAATCTGGATGTGTCACTCAGCTCAGTCTTATCTGATTTTCTCATCCAATACCTTCTCTATCCATACTCTAGACATTTCCATAGATAACTCCCGAATTCAGAACTTTAGCCAGTCCTTCCTCCCTGGAGTTAATCCCAAATTTCTAATGATCTGATAGCTATCCCCAGGGGTAGTCACAAGATCATGATATAACACTGGAAGAGAATTTAGAGATTATTTAATGCTGCTCCACCTCCATTTTAGAGATGGTATTATAAGGCCCAAAGAAGTTGAATGACCAATTGTGTCACACAAGTAAAAAATATTTAGCCCAGGTTCTCCGATTCCAAATCCAACGTTCACCACACAACTTCTGCTGCCATCCTATACCTCACTGTCACCTCAGAATCCACCCGTTCTAAACAAAATGCATCAATTTCTCACCAACCCATTCACCTCTTGCCATTGCTGTTCAGTCATATCTGACTCTTCATGACCCCACTTGTAGTTTTCTTGGCTTAGATACTGGAGTAGTTTATCATTTCTTTCTCCAGCTCATTTTATAGATGAGGAAACTGAGGCAAACCGGGTTAAGTGACCTGCTCTGAGTCACACAACTACTAAGTAGTGTCTGAGGCTGAATTTAAACTCAGCCTTTCCTGACTCCAGGCCCAGAGGTCTAGCTACTGAACCACCTAGCTTCCATTTTCACCTCTATGCTTTCCCATTTTTGTTGGTGGAGCTATTTATCATGAAATGACCCCAGTCAGGAAGGATAAGGGACTCACGGTTTAACCACAGAGCCTCCATCATTGCCTCCATCGTGCAGGCTCAAATCCTTGTATCATCTTTGACTCATACCTCTATCTCTCTGTCATTCACCAAGTGAGCAATGGGATATACGAGATCAGATCAGAGGCTTGAGGACCTACCTGCCCCACATGATTATAAATAACAAGCAGGGGAGAAGAAGCATGGCAGCGCAGTAGGTCTTTCCATGACCTCAGATTTCTGGAAGGAGGCCATGGTCAATGGTATCAAATATTAGAGTGTTCAATGAATGGGACAACTAAGAATGTGCCATTTCAGGGGGTCTTCAGGAGGTCAGCAGCAGAACTAGAAGCCAGAGTTCCTATAGGTTAAGACAATAGTGAGTGATAAAGAAATGGAGGCAGAGAGTGTAGATTACTCTATTCAAAAATTTGGTGATAAAAAGGAGAAAATGGGATGTTAACTTGTGAAGGTCAAAGACAAGTTTATTTTAAGATAAGGGAGATCTCAATATAGATTCAAAACTAGAAGGGACCTTAGAGGTCAAGGAGGTAAAACCTCATTGTTTTGCAAATGAAGAAACTGAGGCCCAAAGAAGATAAGTACTTCACCCAAGATCACACATTTAGTGTATCTGAGGCAAGATTCAACAAACCCATTTCTCCTGAATCGATTTCTAGCACCGTATCCACTAAACCACACTGCCTCTCATATAGGCAGAGAGAAAGGAACAAGGGAAAGAAAAGAGGGAAATTGTGTGAAAGAAAGGGAGGAAGAAAGGGAGAAGGAAGGAAGGAAGGAAGGAAGGAAGGAAGGAAGGAAGGAAGGAAGGAAGGAAGGAAGGAAGGAAGGAAGGAAAAGGTGGAGATGAGTGGTTTAAAAGGGTTTTAGAAGAGGATCATGGGATCTGAGCTTTTCCTGGGAGAAAAAGAGACATTCAATTCTTCCTAAAATAAAGGGGAGGAGGAAGAGATTCAGAGAAATTTTGAGGCAGAATAAAAAAAGATGAGAAAATAACCCTAATTACCTGAGACTGGAAATGTAACTCTTGAGATTAAAAGACTTAGGATCTAGTTGAATTAGAAAATTTAAAGAATACAGAAAAAACACTTACTGAAGTCTTAAAAATATTTCTTGCATTCTTTCCCCTCTATTTTAAATGTCGGCGCCCTAGTCCAGGCTCTTATCACCTCACATCTGCATTTTCTAACTGCCCTTCCTGTTTCCCTATTGACAACCTCTCACCATTTCCATCCATCCTGTGCACCACTGGCAAAATGAGAGCCCTAAACCATGACTCTTATGATGCCAGTCCACGGCTATAGGACTTCAAATGATTCTCTGATTGCCCACCATTTGCATTCTAGTTTTGAAGGCCATTTCATAATCTGACCACAGCTCACTTAGCCAATCTTTCTCGCTACTGTCCAATGCAGGCCCTTTGCTCCCAATAAGGCCTGCTCTCTGTCCCTGCCCATACATACAATGTGGTCATTGCCAGCCACCTTGACTTATGTCTCACCCCCAGACTCTAATGACTCTGGAGGAGAAAGTGAGGCTGACTTTGCACAGCTCTGCCTCATTTACATACAAGTCAAGACATCACCCTTCTGATGGATGTCCTTGGTCTCTTTGAGAAGGAAAGACAATCCAGAAGCAGCACATGATACAATCCCTCCTCCCCTCCATGCATTTTCTCATATTGTTTTTCCTCTTGGGCATGCCATTGCCCCTCCTCTGTGGCTCTCAAAATCAAACTTATTATTCAGTGCCCAGCTTAAGTTCCACCTTCTTTATGGGCCCTATCTCTGCTGTTCTAGGCCGTACTGGAGATCTCTCTTCTCTGACTTCCAGTAGAATACAATAGGCTGCTTAATTATATATTGTTTATTTGTATAGTTCAAGGATGAGTGATATCATCAATAGTGATACTTTCTCCCTTAATGCAGGTTATAACTCCTTTATGACGTGGTCGAGGGCAGCTAGGTGGTGCAGTGGGTAGAGTGCTGGGCTTGAAGTCAGGAAGATTTATCTTCCTGAGTTCGAATCTGGCCTTAGACACTTACTAGCTATGTGACCCTGGGCAAGTCACTTAACTTTGCCTCAATTTCCTCATCTGTTAAATGAGTGGGAGAAGGAAATGACAAACCCCTTCAGTATCTCTGCCAAGAAAACCTGAAATGGAGCCAAGAAGAATTAGACACAACTGAACAACATAGAACAATGTCCTGGTCTAAGGGGTGGGAGAAAAAAAGTCATCATTCTGTGGCAAACCCCCCCATAAATCTTCAGCTTGCTGCAGTAGACACAACACCGGTTGTCCAGTCAGAGGACCTCAGTTCAAATCCTGCCTTAGAGGATCGATATTTCTGTGACCTTGGCCAAGTGTCTTAGTCTCACTCTCCAGGAGCCTGATTTTATTTTTTTTAATCTATAAAATGATGGGTAGGCTCTCCTTTCAGTTCTAGATTTATGGAATACTATAGAACTTAGCCCAACTTGTCCCCAAATGGCAGACAGAGAGTCTCTTACCAGGACCAAACTAGAAGTCTTACAGTTCAGCAGAGCCTGCCAGAGACTCTACTCTGTCAGTGTGGGCTTCAAGAACCCAAAGGCATCTTCCCACCACAAGGAGACCCAGGAGGACATTGGCAGAGAATTCCCATGTCTAGACCTCTGATTATTTCTTGTATGATGCTTTTAGTTCTCTGACTAAACTGTAAACTTCTTAAGGGTAGGGATTATTCCTTGTATTTCTCTGGATCATTAACAGCACATATTCAAGTGCTAGAAATATAGTATCCTCTTCCTCATCATCTTTATCCTCATCCTAGCATTTATATAGCACTTTAAGGTTTGCAAGCGCTTTATGAATGTTATCTCATGTGATCTTCAAAACAACCATGGGAGGAAGGTGTTATTATTTTTCCTGTTTTACAGATGAGGAAATTGAGGCAGACACTGGTTAAATGATTTGCCCAGAGCGGTACAGCTAGTAAGTATCTGAGGCTAGATCTGAACTCAGTTTTTACTGACTCCAGGACCAAGGCTCTATCGACAGTATCACCTAACTGCTGAATACATGGGAAGCATGACAATCAAATCTATTAATTGGTTGCTTCAACAGTGACAGTACTGAGGCTAGGCTGTAAACTCCTAAAGGTCAAAGACAATTTCACTTATTTCTTTCTAGCCCCAGTGCCTAGTTCAGTGCTGAGAGCACAATCAACACCTACTAAAGACTTGTTAATTTAAGTGAGGATAAGGGAAATTACTTAGATAGTTGTGAATATGATCATTGGAAAGGGGAGTTCACAAATATTCCTGAGGTGCTAAACCTGTCTTCAAGGTTGTTTCACATGGAAAGTGCTAGATGATAAGATAAAAGCCAAGTGCAAAATAAAATTTATAATAAAAAACAATGTATAAGCATCAACTGTTACATGTTCACTCGTGTCTTTGATGCGTTGCAATGAAAAGTAGCTCTAATACAATGGAAAATCTTGTGAGTTATTTTTACCGGTCCTTTAATGTGCTACTAAGGCATTATTGATACCTTCTCATGACGCCAGCATGTACGTCTGTAGAATCTATTGCCTGATTCACCAATATACTCTTTTATGGATTTTTTCCCAAAAGCTGTTTGAACGCTGGGCTCTCAGAATATCTCCCTTGTGGTCCTTCAGCTGCAACGAGCTGCATCAGCAAATAGCAGTGGCTCACCCAGGAAACAACGGTTACCTTTCAGCAGAGTTGGATTTGGGGCAGAAATGTTTAGACACGGATTCTGCTGTAACCCTTCTTTTTTTACTTCCATTTCCAAACAACAAAATCGAAAAAAATTGATCACCAGACCAAGGCTGAAGACGGCGTGGAGTTCTCCTAAAATGTATCTGGGTGGATTATTGCTTCCTAGAAAGGAAAAATAAAGAATTCAAAGAAAGATGGGAAGAGCTCTTCGAAACGACGGAGGACAAAGAAAGCAAAGCCATAAGAATAGTGTACCCATGGGGACAATAGAAGGAAAGCTCCCACTCAAAAACAATGAAACTCAACGTGCAGATGGGTACCATACTGATCAAAGTAAAGGATATAATGGCTTTTTTTTGTTTAGCAAACAGTAAATATGGACATTTACAGCGAGTAAGTAACCTATTACCAGGTACAATCAAGCTCTATTAAGTGATTCTGCTTAACTCTTTTCAGGGATCATATTTTGCAGGGGTGCAGGGGAAGGTAGCAGTTACCATAGATAGGGGAAATGGTACAATGGGAAAACAATGAATACCGAGTCTGAGCATCCCGATTCAAATCCCACCTTTTACACTTACTACCTGTTGACCCTTCATAGGACCTCACACCACTGGATCCCCAGATTCAGGGACCTTGCTCATGGGAACCCCTCACCATCAGGTTACATGAAGACCTGGAGCCTGTAAGGAGTGGCAACCAGCTAGTCAGTCAGTGATCAAGCACTTATTAATTATGTTTCAGGCCAGGTATTATGCTAAGTGCTGAGGACACAAGGAAAAGCAAAAAGTCTAATGTTTCGCAGGTTATTTGTTCAACACGCAAATAACCATGTTAAGTTGGGGCAGCTAGGTGGCGCAGTGCAGGAGTCAGGAGGACCTGAGTTCAAATCTCACCTCAGACACTTGACACTCACTAGTTAGGTGACCTTGGGCAAGTCACTCAACCCCAATTGCCTCATCCTGGGTCATCTCCAGTCATCCTGAGGAATATCTGGTCATTGGATTCAGATGGCTGTGGAGGAGAAGTGAGGCTGGTGACCTGCACAACCCTCCCTTACTCAAAACAAAGTCAAGTGCAAGTCATGTCATCATTTCTGTGATGGCATGATCTTCGGCAATGAAAGATGAACACACACAACCATGTTAAGTAAAGTTCTGAGTCCAAATGTGATCTCTGACACTTACTAGCTGTGTGACTTTGAGCAAGAGACTTAGCCCTGTTTGCCTGAGTTTCCTCATTTAATTTTTTTTACCACCACCTCCCTCAGTCTTCCCTCCCTTCTTTCAACCTCCTCCCCTTTAATCCCTTTTTCCCTTACTATTTCTCCCCTCCCTTTTCTTACCCCCTTCCCCTCCTACTGCCTATAGAGCTAGCTGTATTTCTATACTTAACTGAGTTTGTTGTTCCCTCCTTGAACCCAATCAGATGAGAGTAACTCTCAAACAATGCCCATCTCCCTCACCTCTTTCTCTTTACTGTAATATATTTTTGTACCTCTTCCTATGATGTAATTTACCTTTTTCTGACTCCTCCTTTTACATCTCCCATTACAATCCCTTCACGCTCTTAAATCACATTTTTATCGACATCATTTACTTTATACCACTCCCTCTATCTATATATATCCCTTTTATATACCATAATAACTACACAATTCTCAAGATTAACAAGTATCATCTTTCCTTATAGAGATGCATACAGTTTGCTCATATTGAATAACAATTTTTTTTCCCCTGTTTACCTTTTTATGCCTCTCTTGAGACCTGAGTTTGAAGACTGAATTTTCTATTGAGCTCTGGGTTTTTCATCAGGAAGGTCTGGAAATCCCTTGTTTCATTGAATGTCCATCTACTTACCTGAAATGTTATGCTCAACTTTGCTGGGTAATTGATCCTTTGTTGTAGTCCTAGCTCCTTTACTTTCCAGAATATCACATTCCAATCTCTTCGGTCTTTTAATGTAGAAGTTGCAAGGTCCTGTGTGATTCTGACTGTAGCTTCTCGATATTTGAATTTTTTCTTTCTGGTTGCCTGCAGTATTTTCTCCTTCACTTCATAGTTCTGGAATTTGGCAACAACATTCCTTAGTGTTTTTAGTTTGGGATCCTTTTCAGGAGGTGAACGGTGGATTTTTTTGATGACTATTTTGCCCTCTGGATCTAGGATTTCTGGGCAATTTTCCTTGATGATTTCTTGGAAGATATTGTCTAGGCTCTTTTTTTCATCACAGCTTTCTGGTAGACAAATCATCCTTAGATTTTCTCTCCTGGATCTATTTTCCAAGTCAGTTGTTTTTCTAATTAGATACTTTGCATTTTCTTCCATCTTTTCATTCTTTAGATTATGTTTGACTGATTCTTGATGTCTCATAGATTCATTAGCTTCTACTTGCCCGATTCTAATTTTTATCAAATTGTTTTCTTCAGTTTTGCATCTCCTTTTCCATCTATCCTATTTTTCCTTTTAAGGAGTTATTTTCTCCAGTTAGGTTTTGTACTTCCTTTTCCATTTGTCCAATTGTCCTTTTAAATCTTCTGTGATTTCTTTTTTCATATTTTTAAAATCATTGGTCATTTTTTTCTATTTCTCTAATTTGGTTTTTAAAATCCTTCCTGAGCTCTTCCAAGAAGACTCTTTGTGCTTCAGACCAGTTCATATTCCCTTCTGAAGTTTCAGATGGGAGCACAGTCTCAATGCTGACCTCTTTGATATTAGTGTTTTGGTCCTTTTCCCCATAGAAAGATTCTATAGTTTTTTCTGTTTTGCTTCTTACTCATGATAATCACCATTTTCCTGGCTTTTAAAGTAGATCTCTGCTTCTGGGGCACAAGGGGTTCCGTCCCACACTTCTTGTGCCTAAAACTTGAGGCTTTGTGTGTTGTGGCCTCTGGTTTCTTTCAGCTATAAACTAAAATGCTACAGCTTACCTGGTGCTGAGCTGGCTGGTGTTGGAAAGCAGAGGTCAGGTGAAGTCTTTTTGTGTTTCCCCAGAATTACCCTGGAACTAGCTGCGTTAAGTGTGGAGGAGGGGTTGTCTGGCCACAGGAGGTTTCCTCTGCTGAGCTAGAGCATAGGCAAGCTCAGTGGCTGGTGATCCCATCTCCCCTAATGTCTTCCCAATTCCCCTGGGGTGCTGAGGCACAACCTGGGGTCCTGGTGTTGGCAATAGCAGGCTTCACCCCCACGGGGCTCAGGATCTCCACCCAGTTTGCTGAAGCTATCTGAGACAGCTCTGTTCCTGCACTGATCCCCTTCAGCCACAGCAAGAGGGACCCTCCTTAGTGATCTTCCTAGCCTCATGGGCTAAGAGACTGTTTACCCCTTCTGCTGTAATTTCTTAAATAAAAGGATCATCAGAATAATGTCGCTTGATTGAGCCAGAGTGTCTTGTTTTGGAAGTGAACAGACTAAATATTATATTACATCAAACAGTAAAGTAACAAATGTAGTTTACCAGAAGTGTTATGGATTGAATCCTAGTTAAAACTTTACAATAAGAAAATTGTAGCATTGTCCTAGACACACAGAGCAGAACAAGGGATAAAATGGAAAAGCATGATGTCTCATGGTGAGGAAGGGGCTCCACAAATACAGATCTGCTAGGCTTGAGGACTCTGACAATATCTAGTTTAAGTATAGCAATGAGTATTGACTAGAAATAGAAGGCCATATAAAGTGGGTTTAAGCTTGTGAGACATAGGCTGCAACAGATAGTGTGACATTGGAGCCCCTTTGGATTATGCTACACCATCCAGAAGAACAATGTTGCCCCTAATATAGCCAATCTGTCAGACTAGGCACCTGGATGAAAGACCTACATGCTAAGATTAGTGTCTCCTTGGGAAACAACACATCAAGTCATGTGAGTGGATTTGATTGTGCCAGTACTGAGTAGCTATAAATCCAGTCCTCGTAGTTCTAAAGATCCTAGCATCCTTTTGACAGATGGTTCTCAAATGATTCCTTCTGGGTTTTTTTTTAAGTAATTAGTTGTACAAAAAGAAAGGACACTTTTACAAATTTTATCTTATTTTTATTGGTGACCTTTGTTTTTAAATCACATTCAGTTTTGAAGAGATCCCTTCCATGTTCCCAGCCCAGTGAGCCATCTCAAGCAGCAAAGATTAAAAAAGAAAAAGGGGGGAAAATAGCTCAGAAAAATCAGCCAACATATCTTCCCTGTCCAACAGTATATGCAGTATTCTTCACTCATAAACCCCCACCTCTACACTGAACAGAATCAGAGGAACATGTGTTTTCTAAACTCAACTCTGGGAACAAGCTTAGTTTTTATATCTATCCATGTAAACTGCTAAAAGGTGCTTACAGAGCCAATGAATTCCTTGAGGACTGAGACTATACTTTAAATATTATGGTATCCCTCGGCACCCAGTGAGTTGTTAATAGGTTGAGAAGACGGAGATCTACCCCAAGCATGTGAAGACTTCCCCAGTAGAATAGGGAGATGAGAATAATGTGTTCCAATGATCATGAAAGTGGCTGACTGTGGAGCAATTAGAGCTTGGTCACACATGGAAGGTACCAAGGTGATCCACTACATCCTGAACCATTGCCATCTGTCTTGACTACTCAATGTCAATGACTCTGGAAGAGAGAGTGAAACTGTCCACTTTGTGAAATTCTGCCTCACTTAAATCTAATCTAACAGTGAGTCAAGATGTCACCCAGTGATGTCATTCGTCCTCTTCAAAAGCAACAATGGGTTAAGGAAAAATTTCATTGATTTACTGATAGATTGATTAGTTGAATAAGGTTCTTATTACATAGCTACTTAAAATATCTGTTTCTTATCAGTCAACTGAAGGAAAATGGGTAGCAAAGGTGTGAATAATCCAGATTTCATAATATATGTTCATCTGGGGTTTTTTTCAGTCTCTCCATATTAAAAACTTTATCCAACATTGTCTTTGATTGGATAACAGTCTTTGTAGAAGAAAATAAGACTTTGAATCTTATTCACCTAGAGCCTTTCATTCAAGAAGTGACTTTCCACATAGTCACAATGTTGAGGTTTGAGGTGCTACACACTCCAAAATGGAAGGGTATCTGCCTTGGTAGAATTCACCCACTCAAGCCTTCTTTCAGTCAAAGTAGTGAGGTTAATTTGTGATGCCAACAGAAAATGGCTATATCCTAAGTGAAACTGAGCTATTTTATCACAATAGGAATGGACAGAATTCCTATTGAAACTGAGCTTGATGGGGGTGAGATTGATACTTATATACAAAAAAGGAACAGTGAAAAGATCTGGATGAAATTAAGGAGTGGTGAGTAGTTTGGGGTGGTCCAAGAGGGACAGTAAAAGGTCACTGTCAGGTAAGCTAGTTAAGTGATCTAGGTGGATTGGGATGAACCAGATGCTTTGGGTGAGACACCAGTGATCTGGGCTGCTGAAATGTATGGGAAAATTCAGGGACTGAGTTGCTTTCAAAGATATGGTCTTTTCCTTTTAGGGTTTCAGATCCCATCACCCCATCAATAATACTAACATATGGGTGAAGGAATATAGAAATGAGGCCCCAGAGAAAAGGCCGTTGTCATTATCCTGTCTATCCACCTTCCTGAGCTCATTCCTGCCATTAATGTGGCCTATAATGAGCTGCCTGACACATTATTCCTCCTTTTGTAGGTAAGAATCAAGCCTCAAAGAACGGAAGTGACTTGTCCAAGTGTAGGTTGGTGTCTCCTCTTCTTTGGGGAGGGTGGGGAGGGAAAGAGATAAATTGTGAAGACTTGGGCAAGAAACTGAAGATTTTATGGGAAAAGGTGGTATTTGCATCTCTATTGCCAAAGGACCCAAGAGTTTCAGATAAGATAGAGATTGAAAATGAGATTTGGATTTCTGGACCATGCATTAAGCTATATGAGTAATAAGCTATTGGTCAAGGATAGTGTGCATTGTTGTAGAAAAAATGGTTTTGCCTGTGTTCTTGTAAATCATTTCCACCAACCTACTCTAACCCATTTCATCAAGAGAGCTTTAAACTGAAAAAGAAAGGAGGAAACAATTACTTTTGTGTAGATCTGTCACAGAATATAGCTACGTTGTAGGAAGAATGACGTAGACATTTCATTCAAACTTTAAAATAGCTACCCAACATCTCTCCCTAGTCTCTCTCCCATTTCAGGTTCATCCTTTGTACACTACCAGAGTCATCTTCCTAATGCATAATTGACTATGTCTCTCCCCTACTAAAAACTCCTTGATGGCTATTTCCCCTAAGATTCAATACAAGCTTCTTCGCCAGGCATTTTAAAATTCCACTATCTAGCTTTAACATATATTTCAAGTATTATTTCACATTGCATTTCATCATTCATTCTCTGTTCTAGCCAAATTGGACTATTAATTCTTACCCAATTTCATCCTTCCTAACAACTCACTTCCATACATTTCTGAGGACCATCCTCTGTTCCTGGAACGCACTCATTCATCATTTCCAACTAGTAAGATTATTCTCTTTCCTCAAGTTCATAATCTATAATCTTATGAAATATGTATGACCAGAGAAGTGGGGAAACCAGTACGAAAGGGTGGATGAGAGATATGGTGAACTCAAGTGCTCTATCGCTACCTTCAAGCTAATAAAAGACGCAGAAGCCTCTAGAGCATTTGATGGATCCTCTATAAATAATTTACAGAAGGTTAATGGCATAGGAATGTTGGGTGGGCTGTGATTTACACTGGTAGAGGAAATACCCATGAAGAGATCATAAATCTATCCATGTGTATTGGGTCACTAGAGTTCAATGCCCACCAGTAGACAAAGGATTTCAGTTTTCCCCCTAACTTACCCTTGAAGATAATAGCCCATACCAGAAGAAAACAGAGGTTCCCTCTCTAAATCCTAGAAGAAAGGGGCACCTGAAATGTCACAAGAAGTGAAGAGTAAACAGCACACTCAGGGCTCCTTCACAAGACAACTGAGATAGAAGCACAGGAAGAAACCCTGGGTACCAGCACCATTGTTGCAATGGTTGCTGCCACTGCCACAATCAAAGAGCTAAACTATGCATACATTCTATGAGCCAATGCCAAAAAGATGGTAGCTATCTGTGTTTGCCAACAACAATGTTGATAAAAAAAAAAATTTCCCTCTTCTCCCTCTGAAGGGAGTGAGGGAATTGAAAGGATTAGAACAGCTCGTGGTAACGGGAATTGAGTGAACCACACTGGATCCATCTTGTGACTCAGTTCTGGGGCTAGCTCAGTTTCCTTCCTATTCAATTGTGGATTTAGTCCAATTTCTGCCTTAAAAAAAACTTTATTCAATTATAAGAATCGGGAAAAAACTTTATTGCCTTGTTTGAATGTAGCCCTACAGGACCGGTATAGAGACCCTAAACCAAGGACCTAGGTATGCTGGCCAGAAACCCAATCATCAAATTAGAAAACGGATGACCTAATTCTGTATCTTTCTTGTTTTCCTTTAATTAATTAGTCTTATTTGATTAATTGGTTTAATGCATAAAAGTCTATCCCTCTCTGTATTCGGGGTCCAGAGCCAAAGCTGAGGAAATCTGGTCCCAATTTTTTAGGTAATTAGCATTCATTGTTTAGTAAATCGATATGCTCTGAAGCTCCAGCCTTTGTTTCCTCAGTCATTTCAACTTTTATTCACTACAGGAGAATATCTGTTCCAAAGTTTATTTCTACTCCTTTAAAGTGTGTATTTTATTCAGATCAAAACATACTATTTTCATTTGTGTGTGTGATTTTTTCCTTTTAGTCTGTTTCTTCTTCCACAACATGACTAATATGTCTTAAATGATTGCACATATATAGCCTATATCAAATTGTTTACTGTTTTAGGGAGCAGGGGACAGAGGAGACAAGGAGGGAGAAAATTTGAAACTCAAAAATAAATTTTAAATGAATGTTTAAAAATTGTCTTTACATTAATTGGAAAAAATAAAATACTATTTAACATTTGTATTTTATATTACTGTTCATCTAAGTCACTATAAGGTAGTATTGAATAAACTACAGTTACTCCAAAGCATGATTGGCTTTTGTTATGATATGTCTGTCATGTGTTCAAAGATGGTTGTAAAGAAGGTGTTGGTCAGCTACACTGAGAGAATGAAATTCTTTCTAAATCCCTGGCTTCCTGACAAAGGGATTCAAAACAAGTCAAATAGACCTTTTTTTTTAATAAAAACTATTATAACTTCCCCAAAGCTGAGGAAATATTAAATCAATCCAGATTCTCCTGAGCAGGAGATGAACTAAACAGTGATGGGAGAAGGTCTGCTAAGGAGAAACTTTCTAAGTGCTTCCAAGGCAGTTGCCTTAGTAGCCCCAGGAAAATCTCCTTCCTACTTAGCACTGGGGTTTGCTCGCCACAGATTCAAGAGGTCCCATCTGCCCTGAAAGGCAGAGGGAAGGTATTGACAAAGGAAGCCTCATCCATCAGGACGCTGAAGTGAGGAGCTGGGAAAGAGGCTGCTGAAGAGGGAGTAATCAGCTTTGCTGCTAAACTACACTCCAATCTCCATCTCCTGTTAAATTAGTATATAATTAAGTACATGTCACCTATTCCCGTAACAAGAAATAAAGTGTCAGTTCCTTCTTTTGGATCCTTATATTTCTCTCAGGGAAGGTAAGCAAACACATTTCATAAACTCTAAATGGTAAGAAATCCTCAAATTGTAATGACAGCCATGGAGAAAAAACCAAACAATAATCTGGAGTGTCTAGTTGTAGTACATGTTCTAGTAGGGGCTGCGATGTTTAACCCTTGCCCTGAATGATTATATAGAGAGCTTGGAGGATGCAGAGATTGCCTAACGTGGAGGCACCCTGCTTCTCTCCCAAGTCGGTGGGAGTAGTCTCCTTCCATTAGCAATGTAGCGAGGATGGGCTATGTCTTTAGAACTGCCAAACTGGGGTAGTTTTTCCCTCTCCTTTTCCCTCCCTCTCCTGTGTGCTCTTTCCTGCTAGGGAAAGGTGAAGATCACACACAGTTCAGGAACTGAACTGGGTCACAGGGATTGCTTCCCCACTTTGTCTCCTTTCAGGCGCCATGTGCTGGGGTATTTCTGTTGTCTGTTCTCTTTCATTTGTGGTTCTCAGTTCCAGGTATAGTAAGTAATCCCCACTAGAGGGGGAGTTCTAGCCATGGTAACTTTGGAACCAGGATTCCAGATAGGCTGTCCCAGCCAACCAGCCTGACAGGGAAGTCCTGAGAAGCTAGAGTGCCTGGGACTTTAGTTTGAGGTCAGTTTGGGACTTGGAACGGGATTGTGCTAAGGAACTGAGCTAAGCTATGAACCTAACATCCTTCACCTTCTCAGAGACTAAGATGGTAAAGGGTAGGAAGGAAGAGAATTCTGTCTCCCATGTGTTGTGGAATATGATTATATAGTGGTTAATATACCTTTGAAATAAATATTCCTTAGTAAAAGATTGTGGATTGATGTAGCTGGGGTTTAGGGGAACTTTCAATAATTGGAGGAACACCACTAGTGGGAGACTAGAGCCAGTGATGAAGATCCTAGACACCCCAGCTCCTTTACAAGAGAATCCTGAAGGAGGGATGGGATGGAACATAGCTAGCCTTACATGAATGCAGCATGGTGCAGTAGAAATAAAAACAATAGTAATATTTAACATTTAAACGAGAATTTAAAGTATGTAAAGTGATCCGCATCTGTTGCTTCATTTGATGTGGTCAAAAAAGCTGACTTTTTAATTTAATTTTTAAAATTACTTTTTGTTTCATTTTATGTGAATTTTTTTAAAAAGGCAAAAAAAAGAGAGAGAGAGAGACTAGGGCAGCTAGGTGGTACAGTGGATAGAATGCCAGCCCTGGAGTCTGAAGGACCTGAATTCAAATTCAGCATCAAATGCTTACTAGCTGTGTGAACCTGGGCAAGTCACCCTAACTCTGTTTGCCTCAGTTTCCTCATCTGTCAAATGAACTGGAGAAGGAAATGGCAAACCACTCCAGCATTTTTGCCAGGAAAACCCCAAATGGGGTCACAGAATTGGACGTGACTGAAACAATTGAACAAGAACAATAAATAACAAAACTGCTTTTGAATTGTGTCTCTTATAAGCAGCATGGCATTGAGCAAGTCCTTTGACTTTTCTGGACCTCAGTTTCCTCATCTGTAAAATAAAGGAATCGGACCCTAAATTCTCTAAGTTTCCTGACAACTTTACATCTTATGACCTATTCTGTTGCATTGATATGCAGGATGTGTGATGAAATTTTAAGTCTTTGATAGCTTAAAACTGTACTAAGGTTTTTGGGGATACACAGTATGTATGCAAAACTAGTATACTGTATACTATATACTGTATATAGCTACTGAACTAGATAGATGGTAGGTAAGTAAATAAATAGATAAATGCATGGATGGAGAGAGGGGAGGAGAGACAGACACAGAGAGACAGAGACAGAGAGAGAAAGAGAGAGAAAGAGTTCAACAATTATTCAACCAATCCCTAATCAATAAACTTGCAGGGTTTTTTTCCCCAGGACAATAAGTGATTATTTTTCTAAAATGTAATGTGAAAATTTGATCATCTAGAGTATGGACTTATATAGTTTCTGTATGTCTAAATTATTGAATGAATTAATACAGGAATAATTTTCGCTGAAGTTCTGTAAACAAAAAAAAAGATAACACTTTATTGACAATTTCAGAAAACAGGCTATTATATTTGAATAATACTGTGAAAACATTAATATTAAAGATATTCCTTGCTAAAAAGTGTATCCTTTTGATGATAACTTGCAAATAGATTACTTTCATATCATATATGCTTTTTACAAAAATTCTAATCAAGCAATTTCTCAAACGTTATTACTTAGAAGTTTCTTTGTTGCCAAAAGTATTCTTTCCTGATACATAACTCTTCCCACAGTCAGTACTGATCCTGCAATTCAACTTAAACTTCAACATTATGTGTACACTGTGGAAAATTACAGCACTAAGTTAGACTTCTTTCTTCATGACAATCTAGGCATTCTGCTTCGAGGGTACATTTTAGTGCACTTTTATATTTCATTAAAAACACAGCATTCTGGCAAACATCATAAACCCAAATCAGTGAATTACACTAACATTAAATATGCCATTAATATATTCATTCAAGAGAAATAACAAGAAATTCTCAGCATACCCTTATAGAACTTCTACATGGATGCAAAGCAACTACATAAAAAAAGCCGAAGTAAAGGATGTCCAATGGGGCGGGGTATGAGGAGATGGGGAGAGAGGAGGAGGATGGAATAATTCTTAAAGTCACATAATGTAGCTCTCATACTCAAAAGTTTCAGAAAAAATGAAACTTCAAGGAATTAACCCTTTAATCAAGGAATCATCCTTACCCTTTCTTCAAATTATTAACTTTAAAACAACAGCTTTGGTAGCATCATGAATACCCAAACTATGAAACCTGTTACTAGGATTTCAAGTGGCAAATACATCAAGTAGCCAGGGCAAATGCTGCACTTACAGCAGTAACTATTCTTTTAAACTGAGTCCAAACCAGATGGAAAGCCTACAGAACTATGGAAACAAATGCAGAAAAGCAGAGATATAAAGCATATCCTTTATAGTATACAACACAGTAAAAATTAAAATCTCCACAAGGAATTTGAAAAAAATAATTCAGACTTAAGTGGAAACTAAGTCATGCAATCCTAAAGAATTGGTGGATCAAAAAAAAATAAAAAATTAACCATATCAAATAAAATAACAGTGAGAAAACACACCAAAACTTTCATGATGGGAGGAGGGGCATCCCAGTGGACTTATATCTCTAAATGCTTTCACAGATGTAGAAAGAATAAACCAGTAAGTTGGGCATAAAACTAATGAAATTAAAAAGCAATAGATAGATAATAGGTTAAAAAGGGGAAAAGCTAAAAATCAAAGAATAGATTAAATTTAAACAAAAATTCAGTTAAAATTACAAGAATCTATTTTTAAGATTGCTAAAATAGGCAAACCATTAATTAATTATATATACATATATATATATATGAAAACTAAGTGTCCAAAACAAAAAAATAAGGAAACTACAATAAATGGATAGAAATCAAATAAAATTGTTTAAAAGTATTTTGCACAATTACATGCCAACAAATCTGATAACAAATGAAATAGATGAATATTTGCAAAAATATTAACAGAATGAGAAAGAGAACTTAAACAACTTGATTTCAGAAAAATAAATTGAACTAACCATAAATGAATTTCCAAAGAAAAATATCCTAGACTAGATGGATTGACAAATGAATTCTATCAAAGTTCAAAAGAAAATTAATTCCAATATTATGTAAATTATCTTCAAAAATAGAGAAAGAAGGCATACTACCAAATATCTTCAATAAGACAAATACGGACCTAATAATCACATTTAAGCAAGATACGAAAAGAAAATACAGAACATCATCTTTAATGAATACAAATGAATACAAAAATGTTGAATAAAATATCTGCAAAGAGGTTATAGCACATATTAGAAAAATATTCTCTATGAACTAGCAAATTTTACGCCAAGAATTCAAGGTTAGTCCAACATTAGGGAAACTAAATATTTTAGACCACATTAACAACAAAAACAATAAAATCTCATGATTAAATCAATAAATACAGAAAAACTTTTGAAAATGTAATATTCATTTGTTTTTTAATAGTTTAGGAATAAATTGATCTTTCTTTAATATTGTAAACAATATGAGAGAATTGAGAGGAATACGACTGCAAGTGGTTAATGGTGGGAAGTGAATCCATCACTCAGTTCTGGATCTAGCTTTTATTCAGTTATGGGTCTAGTCCAACTTCTGTCTTTTGAGAAAATATTCAGTTGTGGGAATTGGGATAAAATTTTATTTCATTGTTTGAACCTAGCCCTGAATGTCTGAGAAACTGGATCAACCCTACTTAGAACCCTTAACTAAGAACCTAAGTTATGCTGACCAGAAACCCAGTCAGACCCAAAGATTGATGCAAGGAGTTTTCACCCACTTGTACATCTCAAGCAACCCATATGTCTTGTCTGAAAATGGCCCCATATGATCACTCAGTTATTGTTTCCATGTCCCTTTAATTGTGGACAGGCTTTTGGGGACTGATGCTCTGATTTCAGAGAACTGTTCACTTGCCCCCTCCCAACTTGGAAAATTCTTACTGTTTCCTCTAATTAGAAATCTGATTACCTAATTTTGTATCCTGGTTAATTGTTTTCTTTTCATTAATTGGTCTTATTTGATTATTTTAAAAGCATGAAAATCTGTCTTCTCACAGGGTCCAGTGCCAAAGCTAAGGAGGTCTGGTCCCTGTTTGTTAGGCAATTGGCATGTATTACTTAATGAATTGATATGCTTAGGAGATCAAACTTTTATTTCCTCAGTCATATCTTTCACCCATCACAATTTTTGACAGAGACAGCCGGACTGAGTCAAAACTCTGACTCCCAGGTCAACAACCGTCAAGAAAAGCTCCCTAGAGTATTCCAGTTAAAAGGGACTTTTTCATGGAAAACTGGAGCCCCCACAGGTCAGGCTCCTGCTCTCGCTTCCTAGTTCTTCTGAGTCAAGGTATGGTTTCGGTTTACAGTAGGTTTAGATTAAGTTTGCCACAGGGAGTGAGGTTGTGTAGAATTGGGTTTTAGTTTTTAGATTAAGTTTTCCCCAAGGAATGGTGAAACAAGATGGGTTCCAGTAGTAGTAAAATACCTATGGGTCCAGCCTTGAATAAATTTTTGATACCATGGGACCAGAGGATGCTCCTGAGTTACAGGAATGACCAAATAGCACTCTGTTGAGCTATATGGTTGGTTGTCTGTCTTCGAAGAGGACCAAAATGACATTCCCACTGTAAAGGGAAATTTCAGTGTGTCGAACTGTAGCTGATCAGTCCAATATGAGCTCAGAATGCTCTACCACAGGTTGGGCACAGATAGTCCATATGAACATTTGGGGTGGATATCCCAAATTTGTGCATCCTGCGTTTACTTTGTGCTCTCTCAATTCTTCTCTGCTCAAAGAGCACAGAATCTTTTCTTATATGGGCACATCATCCTGAGCAGTCCTGTGCCAGTGTCTCCCATACTTCACAGTCAAATCCAAAGTTCTTGAGAGTGTCCTTCTATCATTTCTTTTGGCCACCATGTGATCACCTGCCCCATGCAAGTTTTCCATAAAATAGTCTTTTTGGCAAGCATACATTTTGCATTCCAACAACATGGCCAGCCCACCAAGCTGTGCTCTCTGAAGCATAGTTTGACTATTGGCAATTCAGCTTGAGCAAGGACTCAATCAGTGTCTGGTACCCTATCCTGCCAGGTGATCTTCAGAATCTTCCTAAGACAGTTCAAATGGAAGTGATTCAGTTTCCTGGCATGGCACTGATAGACTGTCAATATTTCACAGTGAGGTCAGCACAACGGCTCTGTAGACCTTCAGTTTGATAGTCAGTCTTCTGTCTGTCACCTCTTCTCTCCCAAACCTTTCTTCGGAGCCTCCCAAACAGTGAGCTATCTCTGGCAATGCGTGCATCAACCTCATTGTCAATGTGTACATCCCTAGAAAGTACACTACCAAGGTAAGTGAACTTATCCACAGCATTCACAACTTCTCTATTTGTTGTAACCAATGGTTCCACGTATGGATGACATGGTGGTGGCTGATGGAGCACCTGTGTTTTTTTGGTGCTAGTTATTGCCAAAATGAGCACAGGCAGCAGAGAATTGGTCCATACTTTGTTTCATCTCAGCTTCAGAGGCTGCATTGAGTGCACAATCATCTGCAAACTGAAAATCATGCACCAACACTCCCTCCCCTTCAGATATGTGACATTTGGCATGAAAACACAAGGGATTCAAGTGGCAGTTTGTTTCGTTCCTTCTTCCCCAACCCCTCACCATTTCCCCATCCCATTTACCTCTTTTCATTATCATAAGTTGAAACAAAAAATTAAGGCTAGCCATTGAAAATTTTTAATCTGATTAGATGAACTTTTGATTTCTTATCAATTTCTCTGTGTTTTGATGTCTTTGTAAAATTCAGGAAAACCTTTGTCTTGTATTCTTTTGAGTTCTGTTTGTAGATTCTAGTATCTTGAAAGATTTTGGTTTTTTTTAAATTTATTTATTTATTTAACTTTTTACATTCATTTTCACAAAATTTTGGGTTCCAAATTTTCTCCCCATTTATCCCCTCCCCCCACCCCAATACACCAAGCATTCTAATTTTCCCTATCACCAATCTGCCCTCTCTTCTATCATCCCTCCCTTCTCTTGTCCCCATCTTCTCTTTTGTCCTGTAGGGCCAGGTGACTTTCTATTCCACATTAACTATATTTCTTATTTCCTAGTAGCAACAACAATACTTAACAGTTGTTCCTAAAACTTTGAGTTCCAAATTCTCCCCATCCCTCCCTCCCCACCCATTCCCTTTGGGAAGGCAGGCAATTCAATACAGGCCATATCTGTGTAGTTATGCAAATGACTTCGATAACAGTCATGTTGTATAAGACTAACTGTATTTCCCTCCATCCTATTCTGCCCCCCATGGTTTCTATTCTGTCTTTTGATCCTGTCCCTCCACAAGAGTGTTGACCTCAAATTGCTCCCTTCTTCCATTGCCCTCCCTTCCATCATCCCTCCCTCCCTCCTTATCTCCTTCTTCCCCATTTATCTGTACTGTAACATAGGTTTCCATACCAAAATGAGTGTGCATTTTACTCCTTCCTTTAGTCAAATGTGATGAGGGTAAACTTCATGCTTTTTTCTCAGCTCTCCTCTTTTTCCCTCCACTAAAAAGTCTCCTGCTTGCCTCTTGAATGAGATATAATTTACCCCATTCCATTTCACCCTCTCTCCTCCCACTACATTTCTCTCTCACCATTTACCTTAATTTTTTTAAGATATGGTCGCATCCTATTCAATTCACTCTGTGCTCTCTCTCTCTGTGTGCATGCTTGTGTGTATGTGTGTGTGCGTGCATGCATGTATGTGTGTGTGTGTGGTCCCACCAACTACCCAGATACTGAAACGTTTTAAGAGTTACAAATATTGTCTTTCCATATAGGAATGTAAACAGTTCACTTCTGGTAAGTCCCTTATGACTTCCCTTTGCTGTTTACTATTTCATGCTTCTTCTCATTCTTGTGTTTGAAAGTCAAATTTTCTTTTCAGCTCTGGTCTTTTCATCAAGAATGCTTGAAAGTCCTCTATTTCATTGAAAGACCATATTTTCCCCTGAAGTATTGTACTCAGTTTTGCTGGGTAGGTGATTCTTGGTTTGAGTCCTAGTTCCTTTGACTTCTGGAATATCCTATTCCACGCCCTTAGATCCCTTAATGTAGAAGCTGCTAGATCTTGAGTTGTCCTGATTGTATTTCCACAATACTGGAATTGTTTCTTTCTAGCTGCTTGCAAGATTTTCTCCTTGACCTGGGAACTCTGGAATTTGGCCACAATGTTCCTAGGAGCTTCTCTTTTTGGATTTCTTTCAGGTGGTGATCGATGGATTCCTTCAATACTTATTTTGCCCTCTGGTTCTAGAATCTCAGGGCAGTTTTCCATGATAATTTCATGAAAGATGATGTCTAGGCCCTTTTTTTGATCCTGGCTTTCAGGTAGTCCCATAATTTTTAAATTGTCTCTCCTGGATCTATTTTCCAGGTCAGTTGTTTTTCCAATGAGATATTTCACATTCTCTTCCATTTTTTCATTCTTTTGGTTTTGTTTTGTGATTTCTTTTTTTTTTAATTTTTTATTTATTTTTATTTTATTTTAATTTTTTTTAATGTTTTACAATCATTTCCTTAAAGTTAAGATTTTATCCCCCCCACCCTTCCTCCAATACCCCCCTCCCTCCACATGACAGCATACAATTCTGTTTAGGTTCTACGTATACTTTCCTATTGAGCACATTTTCACTATATTCATGCTACGTAGTCGAACTAAAATAAATGGAAGAAATCATATAACAAATCAACACATAATACACTGAAACACACACACACACAAACATGATCTGCTACATTCTGCAAATGACTTCCATATTTCTTTCTCTGAGTGTGGAAGGCATTTTGCCTTAGAAGATCGACATTAGGATTTTTTTTTTTCTCAGTAAGTTCTTGTGTTATTACAAAGTTCCAAGTCTACCAGAAAAAACTCTCGCACACTGTGGTCGTTGCTGTGCACAAAGTTCTCCTGGTTCTGCTCGTTTCGCTCAGCATCAGGTCATATAAGCCCTTCCAGGCCTCCCTGAAGCCTTCTTGTTCATCATTTCTTATGGCACAATAGTACTCCATTACATTCATATACCATAATTTATTCAGCCATTCCCCAATTGATGGGCATCCCCTTGACTTCCAGTTTTTGGCTACCACAAAGAGTGCTGCTATAAATATTTTTGTACACGTGGGACCCTTTCCTGTTTTTATAATCTCTTGGGGATACAGTCCTAGTAGCAATATTTCTGGGTCAAAGGGTATGCCCATTTTTGTAGACCTTTGGGCATAGTTCCAAACTGTTCTCCAGAATGGTTGGATGAGCTCACAGCTCCACCAACAATGAATTAGTGTTCCAACTCTCCCACATCCTCTCCAGCATTTATCATTTTCTTGTTCTGTCATGTTTGCCAATCTTACAGGTGTGATGTGGTACCTCAGAGTTGTTTTGATTTGCATCTCTCTAATCAATAGTGATTTAGAGCACTTTTTCATATGATTATAGATATCTTTGATTTCTTCCCCTGAAAATTGCTTGTTCATATCCTTTGACCATTTATCAATTGGGGAATGACTTGGATGATTATATGTTTGAGTCAGTTCTCTATATATTCTAGAAATGAGGCCTTTATCCCCGAGCTTAGCTGTAAAAATTTTTTCCCAGTTTACTACACCCCTCCGAATTTTGGTTGCATTGGGTTTGGTTGTGCAAAAACTTTTCAGTTTAAAGTAATCAAAATTATCCATCTTGCATTTCATAATGCTTTCTATCGTTTCTTTAGAAAAAAATTCTTCCCCTCTCCATAAATCTGATAAATACACTATACCTTGCTTCTCCAGTTTATTCATGGTATCAATCTTTATACCTAAATCATGTACCCATTTGGACTTTATTCTTGTGTACGGTGTTAGGCATGGGTCTATACCTAATTTCCGCCACACAGTTAACCAGTTTTCCCAGCAATTTTTGTCGAACAATGAGTTCTTATCCCAGAAGCTGGGATCTTTGGGTTTATCAAACAGGAGGTTGCTATATTCTTTGCCTACTGTGTCTTGACTGCCAAGCCTATTCCATTTGTCTACCCCTCTGTTTCTTAGCCAATAACAAGTGGTTTTGATAATTGCTGCTTTATAATGCAATTTGAGGTCTGGTAGCGATAGGCCACCTTCCCAAGCATTTCTTTTCATTAGTCCCTTTGATATTCTGGACCTTTTGTTTTTCCAAATGAATTTTGATATTATTTTATCCAGCTCTAGAAAATAATTATCTGATAGTTTAATTGGTATGGCACTAAATAAGTAGATTAATTTAGGTAGAATTGTCATTTTTATTATATTAGCTCAGCCTACCCATGAACAACTGATGTTTTTCCACTTACTTAAATCTGATTTTATTTGTGCAAAAAGTGTCTTGTAATTGTGTTCATATAATCCCCGGGTTTGTTTTGGCAGGTAAACTCCTAAGTATTTTATAGTGTCTACTCTAGCTTTAAATGGGATTTCTCTTTCTATCTCTTGCTGTTGGACTTTGTTGCTAATATATAGGAATGCAGAAGATTTGTGTGGGTTTGTTTTGTGATTTCTTGGTTTCTCAGAAAGTCATTAGCCTCCATCTGTTCCATTGTAATCTTGAGAGAACTATTTTCTTCAGTGAGCTTTTGAACCTCTTTTTCCATTTGGCTAATTTTTCTTTTGAAAGCATTCTTCTCCTCATTGGCTTTTTGAACCTCTTTTGCCAATTGAGTTAGCCTATTTTTCAAGGTGTTATTTTCTTCAGCATTTTTTTGGGTCTCCTTTACTAAGGTATTGACCTGTTTTTCATGCTTTTCTTGCATCTCTCTCATTTCTCTTTCCAGTTTTTCCTCCACCTGTCTAACTTGATTTTCAAAATCTTTTTTGAGCTCTTCCATGGCCTGAGCCCACCGGACATCCACCTTGGATGTCTGGGATAAAGAGGCCTTGACCTCCATGTGTTTCTCCGATGGCAGGCATTGTACTTTGTCATCAGAAATGAAGGGGGGAAGGAGCATCTCTTCCCCAATAAAGTAGCTCTCTATGGTCTTATTCTGCTTCCTTTTTCTGGACATTTTCCCAGCCAGTTACTTGACTTCTGAGATTCCTGTCCACCCCCACCTAGATCTGCCCAGCTAGTGCTTGGGGTCTGAGATTCAAATGCTGTTTCCCAGTCTCAGGGCTATCTGTGGCAGGAGCGACTGCTATTCAATGTGAGCTTAAGTTCTGGTGCTCAGGTGGGGGCAGGGCCTCCTCCCAGGCTCAGTTCCCTCAGGGGCTTTATGCACAGACCTTCAGTGATGGAGTGGGTGGGGGCATGGCCGCCTCCCAGTCTCAGCTTCCTCAGGGGGTTTATGCACAGACCTTCAGTAATGGCCCTGAACTTCTGCCTGCCTGCTCGGGGAGTCCCAGGCCACTGCCACTGCTGCGTCTGCCGCTGTCTCTGCCGCTCCCTCTGCCACTTCCTCCCAAGGGGCCCCGAGTCACGGAGACACCCCGCTCCCCTCTCGGCCAGCCCAGACGTCTCTCTCACTGACCTATAGTGTCTGTGGGTGGAGTGACCTTCCCGGCCGCCAGAGGTTCCGTCCCTGAAGCCTGCTCAGATCTGCTCCTCTGGGGCCGCCTGGCCAGGGCAGCTCAGGGGTGGACTCCGCTGTCTGGAGCGCGACAGACCCTGGGGATGGCTCTCCAGGGCTCTCTGGAACAGAAATCTCTTCCACTGTGTTTCTGCGTGCCTTGCAGTGATCCAGAATTTGTGGGGAGTTCTTCTGACAGAAAATTTATGGGCTGTGGATTCAGAGCTAGCATACGTGAGTCTTTCTACTCCGCCATCTTGGCTTCTCCCCCTGAAAGATTTCTTAAAGGAAAATATAGCCAGTCAGGAAAGCTGCTAAAAAGCTGCAATCAAAGTTTGTATGCTGGTAAAGATTAATGAAGTTTCATACTTGATGCACTTGTACCAGTAAACAAAACTAACTCTCATTTTAGACTTCCAGCCAGAGATTAGATTTTTTTTTTAAAAAACTGCTAAAAAAAAATCTTAATAAATTGTTTGGAGATGAATCATTTTAAGATTGCAAGGGAGAATTTCCAGGATTTTGAGTAATTCCATGGATGCAGCCTTCCTGAAATATCTTAGTGAGTTTGAGGACATCACTGTAGAATTTGTTTTAAGGAAAAATAAGAATTATATCCTGTGAAAGTTCCAGAGGTAAAATAGCACTTAGATCATTTTTCCCCCTAAAGATTGATAGACCTATTATTTTAGCATAATGAAGGAAGGCAATGAGTTTTAAAGTAAAGGCAGAGTGAAGGGGGGAAAAATAGGTAAGCAGTTTGCCATTTAAATTTACCTGGAATTTGACCATGCAAAGGGAGGTCTCTTTAAATCAGAGACCCTTGAGCCCCACCCCATTCCAACTCAGAGATGTCCCTCTGACATCCACTCAAATTCAGAGACCTGCTAGAACTCCCCCAACTCAGACAACCTCTCTCTCTGATCCTGTTAACCCTTTTCACATCAGATTATATTCCCAAAATAAAGATGTTGGATAGCAACAACAACCAACTTGTGGGAAAGTGCAGGAACCCTGAGTTGCATTGTGGTCTCAGATATTTATTAGATGTGTGATCTTAAGCAAGTTAATGGTTTGCATCAGTTTTCTGATTTGCAAAGAAAAAAATAATAATGGTACACACCTCCCAAAGTTGTGGTGAGCATCATATGATAAAATGATTTGTGAAGTGTTGACTGCAGTAATTGGCATATGGCAAACTTACATAAATGTTGATTTTTGTTATTTTTATTAATTTATATATTTTCAATTTTCAACAATCACTTCCTTAAGTTTTATATTTTATCACCCTCCCTCCCTAAGACAGCATGCAATCTTATCTGGGTTCTACACATATATTCTTATTGAACACATTTTCCTATTAGTCATGTTGCATAGAAGAATGAAAATGAATGGGAGAAATCATGAGAAAAAACAAAACATAATACAGAAAAAATGGTCGGCTTCATTCTGTGTTCCAATTCCATAATTATTTCTCTGGATTTGTGGCATTTTGCATCATGAGTCCTATGGGAGGGAGGAGCAAAGATGGTAGAGTAGAAAGACTCACATATGCTAGCTCCGAATCCACAGCCCATAAATTTCCTGTAAAAAGAACTCCCCACAAATTCTGGAGCAGTGCAAGCCATGCAGCATCACAGTGGAGGAGATTTCCATTCAAAAGAGCCTGGAAAAACTGTCCCCAACGCGCACTGGAGAGTGGAGCCCAGCCCTGCCCTGCCTTGTCCTGCCCGCGTGGCGCTGAGAGGAGCATATCTGAACAGGCTTCAGGGATGGAACCTTCAGCAGCCACGAAGGTCCCTCCACCCATAGGTGCTACGGGTCAGTGAGAGAGACTTTTGGGCTAGCCAAGAGGGGAGCAGGGTGTCTCCATAACTCGGGCCCCCTTGGGAGGCAGCAGTAGAGGCAGTGGCAGAGGCAACAGCGGCCAGGGACTCCCGGAGCAGGCAGGAGCTCAGGGCCATTACCAAAGGTCTCTGCATAAACCCCCTGAGGGAACTGAGCCTGGGAGGAGGCCCTGCCCCCACCAAAGCACCAGAACTTAAGCTCACATTGAATAGCAGCCCCACCTGCCACTGAAAGCCCTGAGGCTGGGGAGCAGCATTTGAATCTCAGACCCCAAGCACTAGCTGGGCAGATCTAGGCGGGGGTGGAGAGGAATCTCAGAAGTCAAGTAACTGGCTGGGAAAATGCCCAGAAAAGAGAATAAAAATAAGACCATAGAAAGCTACTTTCTTGGGGGACAGATGTTCCCGCCTTTCATTTCTGTTGACGAGGAGGAAATCCTTTTGCCATCAGGGAAAGACGTGGAGGGCGGGGCCTCTGTATCCCAGACATCTGAGGTGGATGTCTGGTGGGCTCAGAACATGAAAGAGCTCAAAAAGGATTTTGAAAATCAAGTTAGACAGGTGGAGGAAAAACTGGGAAGAGAGATGCAAGAAAAGCATGAAAAACGGGTCAATACCTTGCTAAAGGAGACCCAAAAAAATGCTGAAGAAAATAACACCTTGAAAAATAGGCTCACTCAATTGGCAAAAGAGGTTCAAAAAGCCAATGAGGAGAAGAATGCTTTCAAAAGAAAAATTAGCCAAATGGAAAAAGAGGTTCAAAAGTTCACTGAAGAAAATAGTTCTCTCAAAATTAGAATGGAACCGATGGAGGCTAATGACTTTCTGAGAAACCAAGCAATCACCAAACAAAACCAGAAGAAAGAAAAAATGGAAGATCATGTGAAATATCTCATTGGAAAAACAACTGACCTGGAAAATAGATCCAGGAGAGACGATTTAAACATTATGGGACTACCTGAAAGCCAGGATCAAAAAAAGAGCCTAGACATCATCTTTCATGAAATTATCAAGGAAAACTGCCTTGATATTCTAGAACCAGAGGGCAAAATAAGTATTCAAGGAATCCATTGATCACCGTCTGAAAATCCAAAAAGAGAAATTCCTAGGAACATTGTGGCCAAATTCCAGAATTCATAGGTCAAAGAGAAAATATTGCAAGCAGCTAGAAAGAAACAATTCCAGTATTGTGGAAATACAATCAGGGTAACACAAGATCTAGCAGCTTCTACATTATGGGATAGAAGGGCTTAGAATAGGATATTCCAGAAGTCAAAGGAACTAGGACTAAAACCAAGAATCACCTACCCAGCAAAACTGAGTCTAATACTTCAGGGGAAAAACTGGCCTTTCAATGAAATAGAGGACTTTCAAGTATTCTTGATGAAAAGACCAGAGCTGAAAAGAAAATTTGACCTTCAAACACAAGAATGAGAAGAAGCATGAAAAAGCAAACAGCAAAGAGAAGTCATAAGGGACTATCTCAAGTCTCTCATGTCTTATCAAGGGACTTATGAACTGTTTACATTCCTACATGGAAGACAATATTTGTAACTCTTAAAACTTTTCAGTATCTGGGTAGTTGGTGGGACTACACACATACATACACACACACATGCACACACGCATGTATGCAAGTGCACGCACATACACATACACACAAGCATGCACACAGAGAGAGAGAGAGCACAGAGTGAATTGAATAGGATGGGATCATATCTTTAAAAAATTAAGGTAAATGTATAAGAGAAATGTAGTGGGAGGAGAGGTGATGAAATGGAATGGGGTAAATTATCTCTCATTCAAGAGGCAAGTAGGAGACTTTTTAGTGAAGGGAAAAAGAGGAGAGCTAAGAAAAAAACATGAAGTTTACCTTCATCACATTCGACTAAAGGAAGGAATAAAATGCACACTCATTTTGGTGTGAAAACCTATCTTACTGTACAGGAAAGTGGGGGAGAAGGAGATAAGCTGGAAGGGAGGGATGATGGAAGGGAGGGCAATGGGAGGAGGGAGCAATTTGAAGTCAACACTCGGGGAGGGACAGGATCAAAAGACAGAATAGAAACAATAGAAACAAAGCAGGATAGGATGGAGGGAAATATAGTTAGTCTTACACAACACGACTATTATCAAAATCATTTGCAAAACTACACAGATAGGGCCTATATTGAATTGCCTGCCTTCCCAAAGGGAATGGGTGGGGAGGGCGGGAAGGGGAGAATTTGGACCTCAAAGTTTTAGGAACAACTGTTGAGTATTGTTGTTGCTACTAGGAAATAAGAAATACAGTTAATGGGGAATAGAAAGTCATCTGGCCCTATAAGACAAAAGAGAAGATGGGGACAAGAGAAGGCAGGGATGATAGAAGAGAGGGCAGATTGGTGATAGGGGAAATTAGAATGCTCAGTGTATTGGGGTTCGGGGAGGAGACAAATGGGGAGAAAATTTGGAACCCAAAATTTTGTGAAAATTAACATAAAAAGCTAAATAAATAAATTTATATTTAAAAAAACGAGTCCTATGGGAATATTTTAAGTCTTTGCATTGCAATGAAGAATTAAGTCTATCAGAAACTGTCCTTGCACAGTGTGGTTGTTACTACTATGTATACTGTTCTCCTGGTTCTACTCACTTCACTCAGCATCAGTTCATATAAGTCTTTTAAGGTTTTCCTGAAATCTACCTGTTCATCATTTCTTATAGCATAATAATATTACATTACATTCATATACCACAATATGTTCAATCATTTCACAATTGATGGGCATCCCCTGAATTTCCAGTTCTTGACCAACACAAAAAGAACTGCTGCAAATATTTTTGTACACATGGGACCTTTTCCCATTTTTATTACCTCTTTGGGATACAGCCCTAGAAGTGGTATTGGTGGGTCAAAGGGTATTCACATTTTCTTTGGGCATAGTTTCAAATTGCTCTCCAGAATGGTTGGATCAGCTCACAGTTCCACCAACAATGAATTAGGGATCCAGCTCTCTCACATCTTCTCCAATATTTATCATCTTCCTTTATTGTCATGTTAACCAATCTGATAGGAGCGATGTGGTACCTCAGAGATGTTTTGATTTGCATCTCTCTAATCATAGTGATTTAGAGCCTTTTTTCATGACTATGGATAGCTTTAATTTCTTCCTCTGAAAACTTCCCGTTCATATCCTTTGACCATTTGTCAATTGGGCAATATTTTGTATTCTTCTACATTTGACACAGTTCTCTATATATTCCAGACATGAGGCCTTTATCACAGACACTAATTGTAAAACTTCTTTCCCAGTTTTCTACTTCCTTCCTAATCTTGGTTGCATTGACTTTGTGCAAAAACTTTTCAATTTAATGTAATCAACATTATCCGTTTTGCATTTCATAATGTTCTCTATCTCTTGTTTGATCATAAATTTCCCCATTCTCCATAAATCTGACAAATAAGCTATCCCTTGCTCCCCTAATTTGTTTATAGTATCAGCCTTTATAGTACCCATTTGGACTTTATTCATGGTATCAGGCATTGGTCTATGCCCAGTCTCCGTCACACTATTATCCAATTTTCCCAGCAGATTTTGTCAAACAATGAGTTCTTATCCCAGAGTTTCTCAAACAATACACTTCTATGATCATTGACTACTGTGTCTTGTGTACCTAAACTATTCCACTGATCTACCCCAGTTTCTTAGCCAGTACCAAGTGGTTTTTATGATTGCTGCTTTACAATATAATTTGAGATCTGGTAAGACTTTGCCACATTCCCTAACATTTCTTTTCATTAATTCTCTTGATATTCTGGACCCTTTGTTCTTCCAGGTGAATTTTGATATTATTTTTTCTAGCTCTAGAAAACAATTTTCTGCTACAGTGATTGGTATGGCACCGAATAAGTAAATTAATTTAGGTAGAATCATCATTTTTATTATATTAACTCAGCCTACATATGAGCAACTGATTTTTTTCCCAGTTACTTAGATATGACTTTATTTGTGCAAAAAGTGTTTTGCAATTGTGTTCATGTAGTCCCTAGGTTTGTTTTGGCAGGTAGATTCTCAAATATTTTATAGTGTCTACTGTAACTTTAAATGGGATTTCTCTTTCTCTCTCTTGCTGTTGGGCGTTGTTAATAATATATAGAAATGCAGATGATTTATATGGCTTTATTTTGTATCCTGCAACTTTGCCAAAGTTGTTTATTATTTCAAGTAGATTTTTACTTGAATCTCTGGGATTCTCTAAGTATATCATCATATCATCTGCAAAGAATGATAACTTAGTTTCTTCTTTGCCTATTGTAATTTCTTCAATTTCTTTTTCTTCTCTTATTGCTAAAGCTAACATTTCTAGTACCATATAGAATAACGGTGGTGATAATAGACATCCTTTTTCATCTCTGATATTATTGTTATTATCATTATTTCTTTAATTGAATGTAATAATTCCATACCTGATAAATCTAAAGTGGATTTTATGTGTGTTTGATGCTGTTAGATTATAAATTGAACTGTTAAAAGAATATGATTTTTTAAAAATTAGATATTTGAAAACTGTTCAACATTTAGTGGGATGTATTTTACTTCAAAATGGATAAGTTTACTATGATAGTGAGTTTTCATTTGAAAATTTTGAACTATCATATATAAAAATTATGGAAAATATAGGGTAGTTTAAAGATGTAACTTCAATATGTTAACATGAGTCAACTATCAGATATTTGCTGTATGTCTGAAACCATAGAATGCAGTTAGTTTTAATTTATAAGTAAAAGATAAATGAAATTATAACTATTAGGGAAATATGAAAAATAACAATATTTAAACCCTAAATTGTGATTAATGAAATTTTATTTGAGGTAAAAACTCTTGGGACTATAATTTATTTGTTTTAAGTTTTGACTATAGGATGGTTGTCTGAATTGTCATGAAGCTAGTGGTAGAAAGTGACATATTCTGCAGTCTAAGAACTGTGACAGGTGGATGTCTGTCCCCAGAAAAAAAAGTTGAAGGGATGACATTGGCATAGTCTAAGGTAGGACTAGGAGAATAGCTTATAATATAACAACATTGTGAAGGCAAAAAACTTTGAAAGTCTGATCAACTATCAACTTTAGGCAGCATAATATGGATTAAGGTAGTGTGGAAACCTAGGTCCCAGCACGATAAAGCAAAAATTTATATGTCAGAGCTGAGGGATCTAGCGCCAGAGTCTAGATTACTACTGTGAAGATTTATACATTAATTTTATCAAAATTTTAAAGAACCCATTCACTGTTATTATGTCTTCTAATCTGCTGTTTCGTGTATAGTTTGTTTCAAAACATAAGATGATATGTACTCAATTTCTTCCATAAGGCAAATGTCCCCTAAACTAGATGCATGAGGTTGATCCTACTTTCCAGTTATCCCTAAATGGACTTTAGATGACCTCTTAAGTTCTTTTCTGTCTCAAATCTATCATCTTATGATCCCTCGTATCACTCATAGAGGAAAATAAACCTTTAAAAAGTGACTTCCATTAAGAAATGACAGTTTCAACTTAAGTAATACTTCCTTTATCTTATAGTCTCTTAAGGCTCCAAATATTTTTTAAAAAGGAATTATTTTCAGTTTAAGCAGGAAATCTTTCTAAATGATATTTTATGCTCCCCTATCTTTTGGTCCTAGTTCCTTTGACTTCTGGAATATCCTATTCCATGCCCTTCGATCCCTTAATGTAGAAGCTGCTAGATCTTGTGTTATCCTGATTGTATTTCCACAATACTGGAATTGTTTCTTTCTAGCTGCTTGCAAGATTTTCTCCTTGACCTGGGAACTCTAGAATTTGGCCACAATGTTCCTAGGAGTTTCTCTTTTTGGATCTCTTTCAGGTGGTGATTGATGGAGTCCTTCAATACTTATTTTGCCCTCTGGTTCTAGAATATCAGGGCAGTTTTCCTTGATAATTCCATGAAAGATGATGTCTAGGTTCTTTTTTTGATCCTGGCTTTCAGGTAGTCCCATAATGTTTAAATTGTCTCTCCTGGATCTATTTTCCAGGTCAGTTGTTTTTCCAATGAGATATTTCACATGATCTTCCATTTTTTCTTTCTTCTGGTTTTGTTTGGTGATTGCTTGGTTTCTCAGAAAGTCATTAGCCTCCATCGGTTCCATTCTAATTTTGAGAGAACTATTTTCTTCAGTGAACTTTTGAACCTCTTTTTCCATTTGGCTATTTTTTCTTTTGAAAGCATTCTTCTCCTCATTGGCTTTTTGAACCTCTTTTGCCAATTGAGTGAGCCTATTTTTCAAGGTGTTATTTTCTTCAGCATTTTTTGGGATCTCCTTTAGCAAGGTATTGACCTGTTTTTCATGCTTTTCTTGCATCTCTCTCATTTCTCTTCCCAGTTTTTCCTCCACCTGTCTAACTTGATTTTCAAAATCCTTTTTGAGCTCTTTCATGGTCTGAGCCCACCAGACATCCACCTCAGATGTCTGGGATACAGAGGTCCCGCCCTCCACGTCTTTCCCTGATGGTAAGAATTGTTCCTCGTCAACAGAAATGAAAGGCGGGAACATCTGTCCCCCAAGAAAGTAGCTTTCTGTGGTCTTATTTTTTTTCTCTTTTCTGGGCATTTTCCCAGCCAGTTACTTGACTTCTGAGATTCCTCTCCACCCCCACCTAGATCTGCCCAGCTAGTGCTTGGGGTCTGAGATTCAAATGCTGCTCCCCAGCCTCAGGGCTTTCAGTGGCAGGTGGGGCTGCTATTCAATGTGAGCTTTGGTGCTTGGGTGGGGGCAGGGCCACCTCCCAGCCTCAGTTCCCTCAGGGGGTTTATGCAGAGACCTTTGGTAATGGCCTGAGATCCTGCCTGCTCCAGGAGTCCCTGGCCGCTGCTGCCTCTGCCACTGCCTCTGCCACTGCCTCCCAAGGGGGTCCGAGTCACAGAGACACCCCGCTCCCCTCTCGGCCAGCCCAGAAGTCTCTTTCACTGACCTGTAGCGCCTGTGGTTGGAGGGACCTTTGTGGTCGCTGGAGGTTCTGTCCCTGAAGCCTGCTCAGATCTGCTCCTCTCTGCCTGCGCGGCCAGGGCAGTGCAGGGATGGCCTCCGCTGTCTGGTGTGTGATGGACCTTTGGGGTCAGTTTTTCAGGGCTCTCTGGAACGGAAATCTCTTCCACTGTGTTTCTGTGCGGCTTGCACTGTTCCAGAACTCATGGGGAGTTCTTTTTACAGAAAATTTATGGGCTGTGGGTTCGGAGCTAGCATAGGTGAGTCTTTCTACTCTGCCATCTTGGCTCCTCCCCCCTCCCCTATCTTTTTAAACAGAGAAGGTATACAAAACACTTTTCCCCATTTTTTGTTCTGAACTTATGACTTCATTAATGTAGGGAATCTGAAGGGAGGTGACCAATGCAAATGGCTAACTCATTTTCTTAAGTTTATAGTTGCACTTTAGAGAGCTGCCTCCATGAAGCTCTGAAAACTTAAGTAATCTGTCCATGCTATCACAGCCTTTTTATATTAGAGACAGAGGTCAGATTTAGGTCTTCCTGACTATTGGATCATTTCTCTTTTCAAGATGCCATGTGGTATCTCATGCCAAATATATTTCAAATTTTGTGGAGGCATTAACATGAACCTTAGTTCCTGTCTGCTTACCTAAGCAGGCATTTGGGTGTGTGTGTTATTGGCCTATTTCAATGATGGTCCCAGACTGTCATGCTTGAATTTCCACTTCTTATAGATCTTGGTTTGTTTTTCTTCTCCTCTGCCTCAGCAGCCACATTTCACTGATGTTATTATGTCTTCTAATCTACTGCCTTATTTTAACTAACCATTGTCTAGATGAAGACAGAAGGATGTCTTTAGTTTCTCATTGAGAATAAAGTAAATGATAAATATTGTCCTTACAAGATCTTTTGGAATGACTGTGTTCTAGATGAAGTCAGAAATTTGACTTTCAAAAAATTAGGGTGCTACTGTATGTACCTAGAGATGACGAATATATAGAACATCAGATATGAAAGGCACTAGTGTTTTTTTGTCTAATTTCCACATTTATTTAATCAGCTTGAAATAATTGAGCTACTTTTTAGATGAAGTAGCATCCACATGATAAAATTTGTTAACCTATTGCATAGATTTCCTTTTTTTTTTTTGGAAAGATTAATTTGTTTCCTTTAAAATATCTAACCACTCTTCCCCTTCAGTAATATTTTTCTCCACATGAAGGCAGTTTCATTTAAATAATAGTTGGAAAATTCATCTGCCTAGGGAGTCCACCTGAAATATACTTACTTTTCATTACATATGTATTTTATTATCTAATTAAGAGAAGTCTTGCACTATTTATAAATTGTCATAAATTTAAATGCTATTTTGAAGAGTGTTTCACTATGAAATATTATCCTTTATTTCTGTGATGATCTTTGTGATATAATGTGATATTTGTCATTAGTTTTATGAGTTCTTTTTGAGTTCTGCCCTTTTTTACTTGAATTTAACAAGCAACAACAAATACAAACATAAATCTACAAAGAACAAAGAAAAGAGTTACATACGATATTGTGGATTTCTGTTACACAATTTAGGTTGAGGGCTTTTTAAATACATATTGGTTTAATAGAAGAGTAGAAAATTACCCTGATTTGTCTTTTCCTGAGCATTTTAAAATTTTCTTCTGTTTTACTGCCTTATAAAAGATGTGTTTTTGTTGTGTAGCTGATTCAGTCGCGTCAGAGTCTTTGTGACCCAATCTGGGGTTTACTTGGCAAAGAGACTGTCATTGCCACTAATTTACCTGCCTTCTCTCCATCCACAACCTTTCCCTTGTAACAAATAAATATAGTCCAGAAAAGCAAATCAACAAATTGGCCACATGTGGGAATTTTTGATGATAATGATAATATCTAACATTGGGATAGAGTTTACCATGTGCCTGGCACTGTGCTAAGTGTTTTACAATAATGATCTCATTAGATTCTCACTACAATTTTGCAAGATAGGGGCTATCACTATCCCCCTTTTTACGGATGAGGAGACTGAAGAAAACAGAGGTTAAGTGATTTACCCAGGGTCACACAGCTAGAAAGTGTCTGAGACTGGATTTGAACTGAAGTCTTCCTGACACCAGGCTTGGTCCTCTATCCACTGCTCCCAGTTGCCCTCAGCTGGTCATTATCTTTCCGCAACTCTGGATTTTTCATGCCTCTGGATTCTTCTTTTTCTCCTTCTCTTCCTCCTTCTTTCTTTTTCTTCTTCCTTTACTATCTTCATTTGAGAAGTACCTTTGGTCACACATCTATTGAGGAATAGAGTCAATTCTGGTCTTAGAGTCAATTCATTTTAATTCAATTAAACAAACATTTATTAGGTACCTACTATGTACCAGGCACTCTGCTAATTGCTAGGGATACAAATTTAAAAAAGAAAGATACTTCTGCCCTCAAGGAGCTTACAATTAAATGGGTAAGATAACACACACACAAAAGCTGAAGCACAAAGGGGAACACCAGGTAGGACCTGGAATGGAGAGGTGATGGTGTTTGAAGTCAAAACCAAGAAGGGCTGTTGAGAGAAAGTGGAGAGTTACCCAGAAAGCTCAGATTCCCCAGCCTCTATAAAGGAAGGGTTTGGAAAGATTTGAGTAGTTCACCCTCCAAGCCTCCCAAGAACACCTAAGGATCAAGTCCTGTTTCTGACGCATTCTGGCTATGTGATCCTGGACAATTCTCGAAGCCTAAAGGTTGCAGAGCAGGTGCTGACCTGCTTTGGTAGGAGGAGTTCCCTCACCTCAGAATTTTTAAACTAATGAAATGACAGAAGCTATCAATCACTATATAAGAAGTTTCAGTAAAACTAACATATTGAAAAAATCTGACATTATCTGCAGTGTTCCACACCCGTAATCCTAAACCTCTACAAAGAAGAGAGGCCTCCTTATTTGTATTTTTAAAAAGACTTTACTGATTTTTTAAAAAATCTTCCATGATTATCTTTGTTCTTTGTTTAGTTAAGAATTCTTCCTCCTATCATATTTGTGAAATGTCATTCTTTCCCATCTTTAATTTGTTTATAATGTGATCTTTTAAACTTAGGCCATGCCTCCATTTGGAATTTATTACGCTATATAGTATGCGATTTTAAACACAATTTCTTCCAAATTGCAGTCCAGTTCTCTCCACAGAGTTTGTTAAATAAGATTTCCTCATAACAGTCTTTGATATTTTGGGGTTTATTGAATACTATCTTATTTACTATGTTCCATTCATAATATTTTTTACCAGTACCAGTTTTTATTAATTACTGATTTGTAATATAGTTTAAGATCTGGTATTGTTAAAACTCCTTCATTCCTACTTTCCCTCATGAATTCTGTTATTATATTGTCTAGTTCTATAAAATAACACCTTGATAGTTTTATTGGCACTAAATCTGTGAATTAATTTAAAGAATACCATTTTAATTACATTGGCACAGTCCAACTATGAACCATGAGTTTTTTTAGCTATTTGTCCCAATTTACTTTTGTAAAGAATATTTTGTAGTTGTATTCATGTAAGTCTGGAATGTGTCTTGTTTGTGGGACTCACAAATATTTTGTACACTTTGTAGTTATTTCGAATGGATTTTTTCTATATCCTCCTGTGGGTTTTGTTAATTATATATAGAAAGGATAATGATTTTGAGGCTTCTATCCTACTATTTTACTAAAGTTACTAATTTTTAAATTAAATCCTTATGGTCCCATAAGTAACCTATCATATAATCTGGAAGTATTAGTATTTTTTGCCCATGCATTCTCCATTTCTTTTTTTATCTTATTCTTAGAATTAGAATTTCTAGAATTATTTCTTAAATATTAAATAAATAAGGCTCTGGGCATCCTTGCCTTCTTTCTTATCTTTTTGGTAAGACCCCTAGTGTTTCTTTGTTACAAATAGTGCTAGCTCTTATTTTTAGATAGATATTTGTGGCAGGAGAAAGATGAAATGATTGAGGAAACAAAGATTCAAGCATATGGATTTATTAAACAATGCATGCCAATTGTCTAACAAGTCAGGACCAGGCCCCTTCCTCAGCTTAGAGCTGGAACCCAAATATGGGAAGAGACAGACTTTTATACATTAAAGACAATTCATCAAATAAGGCCAATTAATTCAAAGAAAACAATTAACCAGATACAAAATCAAGTATCTGCTCAGTAAGATTAGAGAATTTCCAAGGTGGAAGGAGAAGAGAAAATAGGTATAATTCCCAGAAATTAAAAAAAAAAAAGGTTTCATTCCCCCCAAGTATCTGGATACAATCAAAAAAACACATAAATAATAAAGGAACATGGAAATAAAAACTGATTAATCAGTTTGGAGCCAGTTTTCAGATAAAACATATAGGCTACCTGAGATGTACAATAGTGAGAAAATTCTTTGCATTAATCTTTGGTTCTGACTTGGTCTCTGGTCAGGTTCTTAGTTCTTTAAGAAGCAGGTAGAAATGATCAAACTTCCCAGACATGCTCGGCTCAATTCAAACAATGAAAAAAGGCTTTCTCCCAATTACCACAATTGAATAAAGTTTACTCACAAGAGAGAAGTTGGACTAGACCCATAACTGAATAGAGACCAAGCTAACTCCAGAACTGAGTCACAAGATGGATTCAGTGTGGTTCACTCAGTTCCCACAATTAACCACCTGTTGTCCTAATCACCTCAATTTCCTTTTGATTTATGAGGCAGTGAGCAACCCACTCCTCCAAAGGATCACTTGCCTACAAGCCAAATCTATAGGGTTTTTCATAAATTCATAATCAGAATTATGTGTCAGGTTATAGATCAAACTACTTAGAAGGCTCACAATGGATCAGTTTTGAGAAGGGAGATTTATATCACCAAGGTAATCAAGAAAACTTAATTATAAACACTATGAAAGAAAATGCCAAGTGATACAATAATAATCATCAATATTAATTAACATCATCTCCTTGATTCCTAGTGACCCACTCCCAATGTCCATTTAATCAGCACATTTTGATTCCCAGATGTCTTGTAGTCATCCGGTTCCTGGAACTCTTCTCTTGGGCATTCTGGAATAGGTTCCATTCTCAGAGCAACTCTGAAGGAGACTGCTACTCTGGTTCCAAATTGCTGGTATAGCTTCCTAGACCATTCTGCTAAAATCTTTCACTAACAAGACTTAATATAATTTAGTATAATCTCTTCAATTTGATTTTCCAGTCATGAAACTTCAGAGAATTTCAGTTTCTGTTTCTTTCTTTGGCTAAACTCTGTACCTGTCATAAGATTCTTAAAGAAAAACTCATGAGGGGCTTACTTGTAAAATGAACTTTTTTATCTTTTAAAATTATTAGATGATATTTTAAAAATAGGAAAACAATTTCACTTTCATTACAGTTATCAATATAATTTTTATGTGTAAAATTCTTAATACAATTTTGAAAACATATTACTAAAACAATCAAAGCCTGAGTTTCTATGCTGAATACATTTAGGAGCCAATCACACACACACACACACACAAACACATACACACACACATACACACAAATATACATACATACATATACATATATATACTTATATAGTTCTTAGAGAAAATAGTCTAATCCTATGCTTTCTCAAAATTTATTATTCCATCTAATTATAAAACTTTTACATCTTTGTTTATATTACTTTGTCTAATTCTCCATTTAGGAGGTATATTGCCAGTGCAATACCCATAGCAGCTGCTGTGGATACGTAGGCGTATTTCCAGGGTAAATTCACAAAACATAAACTCTCTTCCTCAAAGACAAAAGCAAAATATTTATTCAGATACCAGAAAGTCAGTTCCACCATGGTAACAACAAAGTTTGTACACATTACCAATAGAGGGAGGACCACCATCCCCAAGTCTTACTTCTATCTGGCCTCCCCACAAACAAGCTCCTTTAGGCAAAATGCCCCTCTTTCACCCAGTCTAGCTGCTCTGCTCTTCTCTGCTCTGCCTGCTGCCTCTCATCTCTACCTCACTCTCCATTCCTGCCTTACCCATTCAGCAAACTCCTCCTACTATCAGCTCCATGTCTCTCAGGTTGTGAACTGGGTCAAAGCTCAAAGCAGGTCACATGGGCCCATCAAAGGGCAGGGAAGATCTTCAAATTCCCTTAACATTACAGGAGAATATCATCCTTATGTCACACTTGGGCTACAAAAACAGATTCCAATTGTAAGATTTTTCATGCTAGCATCCTGTTAGAGTAACTCGGAAATATTTCAGTATCAATTGATTAAGTAATAGATTTAATATTGTACTTACAAAACTTTTATTGCTCACCTGCTCTACTATAGAAATTTGCTAAGAAAGAAAAAGGAGGAATATATAGTAATGTCATATATCACAATGAGGGAAAACTCCATTCTACTTTATTCCAAATATGAGTCATATCTGGTAGTCAATCATGTAGAAACAGGGTACCAAAAGCAAGACCGAGGATTAACAGGGTGAGGGAATTTCCTATTCAGAAAGAAAAATAGCACACACAGGGAAACTGACTCAAAAGGGCTTCGTTCTGCATCAGTTCATAGAAATCTTCCCTTGTTTCTCTGATACCATGTCTTTCATTATTTCTTGCAGCACAATAATATTCTATTAAACCCATATGCCATAGTTTGTTCAGTTATTCACCAATTGATTTGTTTCTTTATGCCATAAAAACAGCTGCTATAAATATTTTCGTTCTTATGAATCCTTTTCCTCTTTCTTTGCTCTCTTTGGAGTATAGACCTAGTAAGGGCATTATTGAGTCAACGAGTCCTATTTCAATAACTTTTGGGGCAGAATTCCAAATTGTTTCCCAGAATGGCTGAACCAATCCAAAGTTCCACCAACATTGAGTTAATATGTCTGCTTCCCCACAGCCCCTCAACATTTATTCACAAAGGCCAAACTAAGTGTAAGAGTTGTGTTTTTTCTGACTGAAGGAACGGGCATGTTTCTTTTGTTTCAATTCACCAGATGGACAAAAGGAGTCATTAGAGGGAGTAGAAGGTTTCAGGGAGACATCTTCTCCAAGAGTTTGAACCCACTTCAGTACTGATTTTTCTGTTTAATAATTCTAGATAAGTGATGAATATAAAGAAATATAAGAAGACTTATATGAACTAAGTGAATTAAGATGAATCAAAAGTGATTCTCACAATTCTAGATGAAACTATATACTCTTGTTTTATCACTGCTATGGAATTTCATCTATTCTTCCATAATTACTACAAAGGGCAAATTCTAATTTAGCAAAAGGAAGAACTCTGGCACAAGAACTTTCTATAAGAAGATGTTTGCACATTTAATAAAGAATATGTCTTTAATAGACTTGAGTAAAACATGTGTGATTGTTTTTATTTCCATCATCCATTTTGTGGGTCAATTTATAATTGATCCTTCCTGTCCACAGTTTGCTACTGTGCAAATAATAGAGAGGATCTCATGAATTTTGAAATCTTCAAGGTGAAAACCTGTATCAGGTTTGGAGCTGCAGGTTAGAAAGAACTGAATTCAGGTACTTGCTCTGACATATGCTAGCTGCTTGACTGGCCAATTCATTTAACCTCTCAGTGCCTCAGGTAACTCTTTAAAATGATGCTAACCTGTCTTCTTAGAGGGTCTTTCCTCATTGGGCATTCCCTATGCCAATGAAATCATTGGACAGGCTAAAGAAAAAATACAACCACACAAAAAAATAAATTTGTTTTGGGGTAGAAGATGCTATAAATCTTCTGTCAAAGTTACCATATGCAAGAACAAGCAGGACTGTCACTTCCTAGTCCCTGACTCAAGTTTTATCCTTATGTATGACCTAAAAGATTGAAAGTAAATATCCCTCTCTTCCTGTTTAGCTATATTTACTTCCTGTTGCCTGACTACCCACCCCCAGCATCAATGATAGCCTCAAAGCTCTTGAGCACACTTATTTTCCATCTGTTGTCTGCCTGCTGGCAGCAGTGCTAATGTGTCCCAAAAGAATTTCTTCTTGTAAATTACAGCAGGAAAGAAAAGTACTCAAAGACCTTTGAGGTGTAATTTTCTTCCTCTGACTCTCCTGCAGTGAATGGCATTACTGCCACAAGGGGATACTAAAGCATTATCTTGGCCCACTGGGAGGTCCTTTGCTCAGTCCAGATACACACCTCTGAGTTGTCCAGGAGATAACAGGCATTCAAGCTTTTGCTACCATTGCCTGGTGCTAATAACAGCAGACCAAGTTTATTTCCCAATCCAGCAGAAAGAAAGAAAAAGTCAGCCTTCCTAGCATTATTGCCACATGTAGTGGGTGTTTAATAAGCATCTGTTGACATGGATGGTGAGCAGTCCTACAAGGAACATTTTGGTCTCCTGGCCCAGTCCACCTCCACCCTCTGATGGAGCAAACTTTTTTCCTCCTTTGGCTTGTAACCTGATGGTATCCATGGTAACCAACAGGCAACCAACCTTTCTCAAGAAAGAAGGATTTCTAAGGACCCAAATCAGGTGATCTTTGGAAGGGAAGGAGGATGTATAGGTCTCCAACGTGACAAATTTTGTCAAGCTAGAAGATTATGAGTTTTAAAGGAGTTGGGAAATTTGAGATTCTTGAGTAAAATGACAAAGCAAGAAATTTAAGACTCAGGAAAAGGAAATTTATAAACTGAGAAAAAGGGAATTTGCGAGAAGGATGGTAGAAATATAGAGATTTAGGGCTAGAAAGAACTTTAGAGATAATTTATTCTGGTCCTCTTACTTGAGAAATGAAAAAACTGAGTCACAGAGAAGCCAACTATATTGCCCCATGTCACACAACCTAATTGGGATTTGTTCAAGATTCTCTGGTTTTTAAATCTAATGCTCTTTAAACAGAAAGAAATTCAAGGAAAGAAACTAAGGAAATGACAGGAAAGACTGTGAAGCAGAGATCAAATAAGAAACCATAAATGGGCAAAAGAATTAACAAGTTAAAACGGCAGTTATCCAGAAGGAAAAGGTCTGGTATTTATTTATTATATAAAGGGGATTCAGGGGTGAGAGGGATGTTTCCCATAATCTCTAATATTATTGAATTTTCCGACCATTATTTTACAAGTGAAATTGGTTCTAAATTATACCAGGTTACCAATTATAAGTATTATGAGACAGAAAGGAAATAGTCATTTTCTCTCAAGATTTTAGAGAATTGGGGGAAACAAATACTGTAGTGTGCTAACTCTTTAATAGATGAACAAAATGGGTACCCCCTACACAATGAGTGCCCCCAGCTAAATTAATACCTGTAATTAGTTTGATACTTTGTACCTTCTCCCTACTTTTGCTATTGCTACCATCATTGCAGAAGCAAAAGACTAGTGGTCATTTTGTATTTTTTTCCATTAGTTATTAGCTGTTATTTTGTGGATTTGCTTAGATGGAGAGGGTTGACTTTTCAAGGTTTCTTTTAACCCTGTAAATTTGTGATTCCCTGTTGGAGAGTCTCTAGGCTAATTCTTCCTTGATTGTAAGGTACTTTATTAAGGACATTTGAGGTTGACTGGCCCTGAATTCCCCGGGTCTGTCTCCCTGATATCTGACATTTCTATAGCACTTTTAAGGTTTGGTTGTTTTGTCTGCAAAATGCATTTGGCGCTCATAACATCCCTGTGAGGTAAGTCCTGTTACTATTACACAGATGAAGAAACTGATATCAAGCCCAGGGTCACACAGGTAACAAGGACTTGAGCCAGGTCCTCCTGACCCAACAGTCAGGTTTTATCCACGGCACCACCTGGCTGGCTATGTACCTCACACGCTCAAGGAGATTTTTAAAAATCTGTCTTTAAGAAATAGCCTTCTTTGCATCCTTTTTAAAGATAATTTGATGAACGATTTTGACAACCCAATAAAGAGGGGATGTGACCAAGAGTGATATAATCAACTCAACAAAGTTAAAGGATGAAGACTTTGCTCTGACTTTGAAGTTATCTTCATATGTAAGGTGCAGCCATACTCATTCATTCCACCTTTAATGTGACTTAAGATTCTTTAGAAGTGTTAAGTACACAGGATCTTCATTATCATGGATATTTTTGGGCCATTGAAAGCACCTTGAGAACAACTGATTATCAGATCACAGATTTAGACCTGGAAGGGACCTTGGAGACCACTGAGTCCATACTCCTAATTTTATGAAGTAAGGAAGTGAGTCACATGGAGAGAGGGGTTAAGTGAATAGTTCAGTCACGTAGTCAGGATGTGGGTCTAAGGACAAGATGTGAATCCAAGTCTTTCTAGTTTCAAATCCAGGGTTCTATCTACTATACTCCAGAGCGCGACTACTTCAGATTCAAGCTATGCTTTCAGACTTGACCTCTAAAGAGAAACAGATAGCTCTGTCAGAGAAACCACATACCAGACATGAGACAAGCTATTTGCAGAGAACAGACTTAGTGTAAAATTTCTGCATCTGCATAGCCTCCCCAGGGAAACTCTCAGACCCAGAACAATTGGATATGAAGGGTGAGAGAGACAATGAAGACAAAGCCAAGGTCATAGGAGAAAGGAAGAATGTGTTCAGGAGAAAAGGGGGGATTTGGGGAAATGGTGAGTATGGGGGGAAGAGAAATTGATTCTGTTTGAACACATGAAGTTTGAGATCGTAAAAGGGTCATAATTATCCCCATTTTACAGATAAGGACATTGAAGCTAACTGAAGATAAGCAATTTGTTCAGGGTCACATAGCTAGTAACTGTCTGAGGCTGGATTTGAACTCGGGTTTTCCTGCCTCCAAGGACAGCTCTCTAACCACTATATCACACTGTGGCATTTCAGTTTCATTTGCTTGCTTGAATGAAAACAAAAGAGTATAGAAACTTAAAGAAGATGGATCAGTTCCAGACCAATTTTGACCTAATAACAATGTGTGAGGAGATACAACCTGTATCTAGTGAAATTATAGAGCATTGACTACTGGATAGAAACTGATGTTTGACTGGCTAAATGTCAGCCATTCTCCTTATAGGCCCTTAAAATGTAGAGCCTGCTCAGAGAAAAGAGTGCAGAAAGTCCTCTATGGACAAAGGACATATATCTGGAGGATTCACTTGTTACCTTTTTCTTTACACCTTGTCCATAGTCCAACAAAACTGGGGGTGATTGGAGGGAGAGTCAATTTCTCTTGCCTCTGTGCTATCATCAGCACTGAAGTGTCCAGAGGAAAGGGGTGTCCAGCCAGAGAGTTGAGTTAGAGTAAAAAGACAACCTGGAATTTGAGATCCTGCTTGGGCCCAGAGTTAAGATTCCTTATTGGTCCTAAAACATGGGCTCTTGCTCTTTCCGAAAGCTCATACCAAGATCTAAAAGAGATTTTGTTTGACCCAGAAGCTAGGTATGAAGACTACTCTCTCTTCTTCTTCATTGTTGCTGAGTTGTGTCTGACTCTTCATGACCCCATTTGGAGTTTTCTAGGCAAAGATAATGACGTGGCTTGCCATTTTATTTTTCAGTTCATTTTATACATGAGGAAACTGAGGCAAACAAGGCTAAGTGACTTGCCAGTAAATATCTGAGGCTGGATTTGAACTCAAATTTTCCTGATTCCTGGGGCAGTGCTCTATCTACTAAGTAAGTCATCTAGCTGCAGATGAAAACCAAAGTCAACCCAAGATCTGGACCCGAAAAGCCCGGCAAAGCAACTAACCCAGCAGAAGTGCTACACTTCTTAAGGTGCAAAATGAAAACATCATGAGAGGATATTAGGAATGCAAAATTGATTATTGATTATTGTCAGAATGATTGAATTAATGATTGATTAAGAATTCAGTAATCACTACAAACAATTTCCAGGGCTCAGATTAGGATTCATTTTGTACAGAAGTAGCACCAATGTGATACTTACAGAAGCCACTATGGATATGCACGCATATTTCCAGGGTAAATTCGCAAAATATAAACTCTCTTCTTCAAAGATGAAACCAAAATATTTATTCGGATACCACAAAGTTAATTCCACCATGGTAACAACAGAGTTTGTTCACATTGTACACATTACCAATACAGAGTTTGTACATATTGTACACATACCAATAAAGGGAGCACAAGCATTCCCTCTGTCAGGACTCCCCACAAACAAGTTCCCTTACACAAAACCACTCTGTTTCTCACTCACACTAGCTGCTCTGCTCTGTTCTGTGTCCTTCTCTCTCTCTCAGCTCCACCTCACTCTCTCTTCCTTCTGTACCCTTCCTGCTCCATCCATAAAGCAAGGCTCCTCCCACTGTTGGTTCCATGTATCTCAAGTTGTGGGCTGGGCCAGAGCTCAAAACAGGGCACATGAGTCTATTAAAGGGCAGGGAAGATATTCAAACTCCCTTACCATTGCATTCAGCCCCAAGATCTTTCATGTCCACTAATAGGTCAATGGGAGTTTAGAAGTAACTGCTATTGACATAACTTCATGACAATATAACAGGGATAACACAAAATAAACACATAAAACATTATCTTAGGGTCGGGTTTGAGCACAAGGATTCCATCATTCCCCCCTCAAATGAATGGAACCCAAAATCCCTTGGGGTAAGGGACAAAGGTCTCTTCTATAACTACTTCCTGCTGAGACTGGACATAGAGTTGTCCCTGCCTCAAGAGGATCCATTCAAGGGGTCAGTTTTTTAGCCAGGATCTGGAGCTTGGTCACTTCCAGGTCCAGGGGTGATATAACACACAGTCTTGGACAGAGGGTGACATCCAGCTTAAGCAATCAATCATCTACACATGGAAGGCACTAATCTTGTGGGAGACAAATCTAGCAAACAAGTTGAACAGACAAAAACCAGAAAGAACAAGGAAACAATAACCAGAAGCAGGGTAAATATAGACATGCTTCTGAAGTCCATGAACTCCCTGCAGCTGCACTAATTCCTATCTTCCTCAGTAAAAATTGGTATCTACCCTCAGGTAAATTTAAAGTCATACCTCTCAATATATCTATTCCAATGATATATTCAGGGATGGGTACAATTACGATCTTTCTTAGGTAACTGTCCAATTTTCATAGTTAAACTTCTCTAGCTGATATTTCATCTCTTCCCAGTCCTGTGATGGTAATAGGAGTTCCATGTTTAAATTTGTCAAGGTTTTCATATATAAGGGAGGTCCTGTGATGGTAATAGGAGTTCCATGTTTAAATTTGTCAAGGTTTCCATATATAAGGGAGGTCTCTGCCCCAGTATCTATTAATGCCCTAGTTACAGTAGTTGATCCATTTTTTTCAACTCATGATTAAATTGATATGAGGTCTGTAATCTCATCTTTGTATTTCTTTTATCTGAGCTGAAGCTAGGTCAATTTCCTGTTCTCCCTGATGTTGTGATATACTTGGACACAATGATTCAAGAGGATCTGTAGGGTCAGTTCTTACTTCCCTCTTCCATCTCATATTGAGTCCCTTTTCTCATTAGTTTTTCATTAGTTGGAATACTATCTAGTCTTCCAAAATCCATTTCTGCTTTTAATAAAGCAGTAAAGATTTCTCTCCTTGTTAGTCTATTCTAACTTTAAATCCACTGACTATCTGTTCTTCTCTCTTGAAGAAATGTATCTTTTCCCCCTTCACCTAAGTCACTTAACTGTGAAATCTTATCCACACCTCCAAAAGAAGGTGCCCTAGTTCCCCAATTAGTAGAGTCAGAACTAGGTGCTTAGAAGTAGGAGGAGCAGATTTCATTATTATATTCCTATGAGAAACTGTTGAGTGAGTGCTATGATAAGCCTCAGCATCTCCAATCATAATTGCAGTTTTCATTACCTCTTCCTTTAACCTTCTCATACAGTCTCTGAGTGAATACCAGGCTCTATCTCCACTAGGTCACACAGAGTCAGTGGAATACTGATTACTGCATCCCTTGACAGCTAGTTCCATTGTTACCTCTTTGAATATGATAGTCCCTAAAAGCTTGTTGCACGAAAGGATTCTAATACCTATGAATTTCAAACAATCTATGTTATCTATCCATACTCCTCTGGCCCCTTCATCATTGATTCTCACCATCCAAGATACAAATGATTCTCCCACTTTGAGGGTGAATCGACTTAAAATATCAGTGACCTCCTGCTGAAAAAAATCTTCAGTCACTTTCTTAAACACTGTGTGATCTCCCTGATAGTCCTGCTTCAGAATGTGTCCCCACATTCCTAGAAACCTCTTCACCTATATTTGTTTCATTTTCCTCCCACATGTCCTCCTCTCAGGTGTGTGGGTGCAAGGCTCACATGCATTTTCCTATTGTTAATTTTCCCCTTCTTTTTTTTTCTGAGCCACTCTCACAACTGTCTTTTCTGTTATCTCCTGATACTTTTTAGCTTGCTTTTCTAAAGAAGAGGTTAGAGGCTATAGCATAGAATTTCTCTTGCAAACCAGCTAACTCCTTTTTCAGCTGAACCTTTTCCTCCAGAAATTTGTCTCTACTTTTACATATAATAGGATAACCTGTTAACAACGCCTATCCTCTTCTACATATCCCTGCTATTTCTTTCCCTGGTTCTACTGGTATTCCTTGCAAATATCTTTCTAAATCTCTGGGTTCTCCCTTCTGTAGCCTCAGTTTCCAGTTTTCACAAAGTTCCATCCTTTTAGCCCATTCTCTCACCAGGAAAGAATAAGGTAAATTCTCCCATCCTGGGATACCCATTTCCTTCTCTGGAGCCTTCCTGTCTCCAAGGAGAGGTTTTACATTTCACCATCCCATCCTTGTTGCTATTTGTAGCAACTGTGATACCCACAGCAGTCACTATGGATACACAGGTGAATTTCTGGGGTAAATTCACAAAATATAAACTCTCTTCCTCAAAGACGAAACCAAAATATTTATTCAGATACCAGAAAGTCAATTCCACCATGGCAACAATGAAATTTGTACACATTATCATTAAAGGGAAGACCACCCAGGCCTTACCTCCATCAGGCCCCCCCCCCACCCCAGCAAACAAGATCCCTTAGGCAAAATGCCCTTCTCTTCCCTAGGCTATCTTCTCTCCCTCTGCTCTGCTTCCTCTCTATTGCAGCTCTTCCTCTCTCTTCCTGCTGCATTCTTGCTGCTCTAACAGTTCAGCAAGCTCCTCTCACCATGGGCTTCATGCGACTGAAGCTGTGGGCTGAGCCAGAACTCAAAGCAGGTCACATGGATCTAAGGGGCAGGTAAGATCTTCAAATTCCCTTACCATTATAATAGGCCTAGTAGAAAAGTTTGTGAAAAAAATGTACCCAAATGAATGTGGTCCTGTGTCTTGGAGGAGATGAGGAAAATGGATAGAAGATGATTCACCTGGTCAAGAGATGTTTTTCCTGGCACTGGTTCCCTCTGGGTATGGGGGTAGTGGCATTTGCTGGGGGATTTTCCAGAGGATATTGTTCAACTCTGTGTTTTACCTGTTACTATTGAGTCTGGAGAGACAACTCTCTCCCCCCTTTTCAAGTCTGTTATTATACACCAATCACAATCCTAGTTTAATTGGCAACAGTGGACCTTATGTAATAAACTTATATAAGCAAATTGTCTAGGAAGCTCCTCTGATTGTAAGCTCCTCAATTGTCTTTGGTCACTGAACCTAATGCTCAGACTTTTGCCTCAGTTTCTCTTCATTGCAGTTTTTGTGCTCGACGGGAGCTCTGCAGAATCCAAGATATAAGGATCTTTTTCTTGCACACGTGTTATGGTCATAAATGTTCACTATATCTACTCCTCTTATGAGTTCTGTGTGTTCACTTTCCCCACTGATGCCAGGTATATTTGTGGGAGGAGGCTTACAGGAGGTGTTTTGTTTCTCATTGTGCCACTTTAGGAAATGCCCTTGCTTTGAATTAATAGTGTCAATTAGCTGACCATTGAAGGAAAACCCAACGAGCTATGGTTTTAAAACCACATTGCTACTTGAACCTGGGATGCTGTTCTTCCCCGTAACCCAATGTACAAGTGTAAATAAGGAATAGTGTTACTCAAAGAGGAACTACATTGAGTTTGCCTCAGTTTATGGAGAAGGCTCTTTGTTCCTATTTTTCTAGCTACACTATTTCAGTAAAAAGCCTCTGAGGTTAATTGAGTCAACTGGATGACTGTCAAGTCAGTAGAAGCTCATGGTCATAGTTCTATGTGTGTAGACCCACACAGTTGAATATAGGATAGACCTAACCTATGAAAGCAATTTTGAGAGGGGAACTTATTGTACTGCTACAGAAAGAATCCTAACCATCACTCAAATTTCCTAAAGTCAATATCCTAGGATAGAGTTTAGTCAATATATAATTCCGGAGAACTGGCCTCAGAGACAGGACCTAACATACAATGGGGCAGGTTACTTAAAATTGATGCATCTTGATCCTTAATTCCAGGTCTTTAGTATTAATGTTTAACTACTTTAGGGTAACTCTTAACACTATTGATTGCCGAGAAGGTACCAGCCTACAATGGTATAGTGAGTTTCCTCATTTGCAAATCCCTTTGTCATTTAAATGCAAGGTCTACACTCTATCCCTCCAGACATATTCAACAAGTGATAAACAAATCCAGAAGAGCCAGATAAACCTGCTAAATTTGGGTTCTGATCTGCCCAAAGTATCTGAATCCAATTGTTTATTAGTCAGCTACTACAGCCAATCAAGACATTTGCATTTAAAGAGTACTTAGCTCAGCTGGACAGCAACTCAACACGCCACCTCCAAACAAGAAAATTATTTTGGTTGCTTTGCAATTTTGCATACATAGAATCCTATCCTGAAATCTAGTCAGCATTTTATTCCAATAACCAGGAATTTCTACTGCTGCTGATGTGTTTGCAGAGTTTGAACTCTATTTTATAGTTTCTATTTTATAGAAACCAGATTTCTATAAAAAAAAAAAAAATTACTACCTTACCCTTGTTGAGTTGCTTGCAAACTTTACATTGCCAACTAAAAGTAAGTTGTAATTTACATTGGAAATGATTTCCTGATGGCTTACCTTATTCCTCAGAATGTGGAAGCAGATGGAAGGCACTTCTAGTTTCCTGATTTCTCACTACTTTATGTGATGCTTTTAAGTAGCCCTTTCTAAAGTAGTTAAGTACAATGAGACACCGGAGAGTGTGAACTTTAGCGTGTTATTTAGAACAAAGACACTTTTGTTAAATATCTCACTTTATTTTAGCATGTTCTTTAATAGAGTACCAAAAAAGAAAAGTGCCAAACATTCATTTATATTTATAGTATACTCAAGAATAGGAGGACTGTGGGATGTGGGCAAAATATCAGCAAATCCATGACAACCACGGGATTATTTTAAGAAAGCTCCTGCATTCATTCAACAAGTTCCTATTGAATGTCTGCTATGGGAAAGATGCAGTATTAGGCACTTTGTAGGAGGAAACATGATAAATAAGGCGCAGGTTTTGCACTCAAGTCATCTGTTATTATTTTTCAGTTGTGTCTGACTCATCATGGCCCTATTTGGGGTTTTCTCGGTAGAGATATTGGAGTGATTTGCCATTTCCTTCTCTAGTTCATTTTACAGATGAGGAAACTGAGGCAAACAGGGTTAAGTGACTTGCACAGGGTCACACAGCTAGTCAGTGTCCGAAGCTAGATTTGAATTCAGGTCTCCCTGACTCCTGGTCTGGCACTCTATCTTCTATGCCACCTAGCTGTCTCAAGGAGTTTATAATCTGCTAGTGATAACAATCATTGTAACAACTTACCTGTATGTACCACTTTAGGATTTTACAATGTTCTGTCCTCATATCAATCCCAGAAATGTAAGTAGTGTATTTTACAAAATAAGAAATTGAGGTGTAGAGTTATTAAGTGGTTTGCCTGAGATCAGGGGTGGTGACTGTGACTAGAGGCTACATGTGGCCAATGAAGTCTTCAAGCTGGCCTTTTGATTGAATTCCTTAAGGGGCTTTGTTCTGTGAAGTTTGGATTCAATGAAAGGGCCACACATGGGGCCAGATTTGATCTTGGGCCTTCCTGACTCCAGGTCCATTGCTCTATCCCCTGGGGCACCTAGCTGCCCCCTTCCACCTTTAGCTGTACTCTAAATACAAAAAAGCACACGTGTAAACTATGGATTCAATACATTTGGAGTCAGAGGATCCAGATTCAATCCCATCTGTACTGTTTACTCCCTCACGACCTTGGGCAAATCACCCCATCTCTTGGTGACTCCGTTTCCTCATCTTTAAAATGAGGCGGTGACACATATCTCCAAAGTGCCTTGAAGTTCTAGCTTCTGTGTGCTTCTACAAAATTTTGCATTCTTTAGAAATTATATTCAGGGATAGAACCTCTCCTACTCAAAATATGTGACTTCCAACTAATTGGTTCCCTGCGTGCCTTGGCAGTTTGGAGCTCTGACCCTGGGGAGCCAGTTCCAGGGTGGCACCCGCTAGGGTGATGAAAGTTTATAGGATGAGGAAAAGACTGTCACAACAACACTAGATGGTAAAGAATGATAGAGTGATATGGAAGGAAGGAAACAATCATTTATTAAGCAGCCAGGTGGGGAAGTGGCTGGAGTACCATGCCTGGGGTGAGGAAGACTCATCGTGAGTTCAAATCTGGCCTCGGACGCTTACTAGCAAAGAGACCCTGGGCAAGGGTCATCAGACCTTGTTTGTCTCAGTTTCCTCATCTGTGAAATGCCTGGCTATATGCCAGATACTTTGCTAAGTAAACCTAATCATCTTGCAGCATTATCTCACTTGGAGGTAAGTGCCATTAATATCACTATTTTATAGATTTTAAGAAACTGAGGCAAGCAGAGGTTAAGTGACCTACCCAGGGTCACTTAGCTGCTAAGTGTTTGAGGCTGGACTCAGGTCTTCCTGACTTCAAGCCCAGCACTCTATCTACTATACCACCTTGTAGTCTAATTACGTAATAACATTTCAGTCTTTGCCTAAGAAAAACTGGAGATAGAAAAATTATACACTGCTAGAGGATTACTCCCATTGCTGCTTTTATGGCATACCTATGAACTGAGAAGCTACTCCATGAGAAATATCAACAGGGTTATAGCATGATGACAGAGAGGTCTCAGGGAACATGAGACATATCCCTTTCCCAGAAATTCCCTCAGTTTTACTTTGGAAAACTAAACTCCAACCATTAACCCATCTAGGTCTGGAACTAATGCATCCCAAGTTCCATCCTGGAGGAGTCTGTGCCTAAGGAGGGGCATCAGGATCTGCCCACACTGTCCCATTGTGCCCTCAATCCAGAATAAAACTCTTGAGACAATCACTTAAATAAAAGTTGGGTTTGACTCACGTCTAGGATCTCCTCCAAAAGGGATTTGAAGGCTCCCTTCTAGATAGGTACTCAAAATAAATCAGGCATAAGCAAGAGATTGATTTCTCCTAATACAAAAGCTAAGACTCATAAGCACACACCTACAAAACATAGACAGGTATTTCACTCCCACCTCCAATTTTCCATCAGAGGAGCTCACTCAGGTCCATATCTTCTAGCAAGCCAGGATATGGCTTTGATTTTTCTTCATCCTTTCATCTGTATTATCATACTGGCAGTGGCATTGAGAAATTACTTTAGAGTTCACCTCTTGCTGGGCAACCAGGACATGAAGCTAGAAGCTCTTGGATTTACAAGGTTGCAGCCAAGGCTAGGAGCACATCTGTCTTCACAGGGCTGCCACTAAGGCTAAGAACATCCATCTTTACAACCAAGGCTCTAACCAAGGCTAAGAATGTCCAGAGACATTCTTAAGAGAGCTATTCAGTCAATGCTCAGGGAAAGAAACACAAAGCCAAAAAGGCACCCAGAGATTTAAATTCCAGTATGTGGCTCACTGGAGCATGTGTACTCTCCACCACATGTCACCACCATACGAGCTCAAATGGATGAGGATGTCCAGGTGTGAGAACAAGAAATTCCCATTTCTCAATACATTCACCTCAAGAAATGCAAGGCCCAGATGTTGAAGTGCCAAGACTTATATTCAGAAAGTGGAAAAAGAGAGAGCAGAAGTTGCCTCTCTCTTTCTTTAACGTCTCCTCAGTGGCAGCCCTTACTGTTCAATGGTCAATATGATACGAGCCCTTCCTGTTACCCTTGCCCCTGCCTCCACCATGCAAAAGGGAGAGGGATAATAAGATAGCACAAGACCCAACCAAAAGTTTCTGGTTGGTAAAGAGAACAAGGCATGATATATCTTACTGGAAAGTGTCCAGACCCTATAGATTCACTACAATATACATATTTCATAAGGTAGGCTTCAATCCAACCCCAAATAGCTTTGAATTAAAGGGGATAGTTTGTGAAACGTTTAAGTCTCAGATTCAAACATAATACATAAAATAGCTAAGGGAGCAAGAAAACTGATTTAGCAGTGCTCAAGAGCAAATAAAATTCAAATAATTGAACAAAATAATCACCAAAATGATTTCTGACTTTGGGGCCTCCAGACAAAGATGGGAAAAGTTGGGCAAATCTTTCTAACTAGAACCAGGAGGCCTGGAGGTCGCTGGGAGAAAGATCAGGATGAGGGCTTAGCAACCACTTACTTTGAGGGTCATTCCAGACAGAAAAGATTTCTATCCCTTTTTCTCTAAGGTCCCTCAGTTCTGCCTCAACATTTATTAAGCAGCTATAATATGTCAGGTATACCAAACAAAAATTGAACAATTCTCCCCTCAAAGAACTTACATTTTATAAGAGGAGATAGCATGACCATATATCAACATATGTGTATATATGTGTATGCACACATAGATAAATATGTCTATGAAGAGAGATGGGTATATGCACAGATATATCAATATACATATTATCTAGATATAGATATGTATATATATGTCCATATGTATGTAAAACAGTATATAAATTGTAAAATGTATGCAAAAGTAACATATAATATAATGCATATGTAACATATGATGTGTATTATATGGTATGTGATATATAATAATATATTACATGTGTATAATACTATGTAATAATATATAACAAACAGTCCTAGCAGACTACTTTTGCCTTTCTTTGCATCCCCAGTATTTCATTGTACTGGCACATATTAAATGCTTGATAAACTCTTATTCACCAAGTATATATATATGTATATCTATGTATGTCTGTGTATAATATATATGTGTGTATATATATATGGCTCAGTTTTATATATTTTAGAGTTAAATGTTCTAAAGAAGAGTTTCACAGTGTAGCTTCTACTTTTACTATTTTTAAGGTGACTTAATGATCTACAATTCTAAATCAGAGCTCCTTAGCATAGGGTCTTTTTAAAAATATTTTTATAATTATATTTCAATATAATTGGCCTTCTTTGTAATCCTCTGTGTTTTATTTTATGCATTTAAAAACATTATCATAGGTTTTCCAGACTGACTCCTAAAGGGGCCTATGGCACACATACACACACACACACACAAACACACAAGATTAAGAACCTTGACCTAAATGTTTGTCTTGGGTTTGGGTTTTGTTTTGTTTTGCTAGTTTATTATTATGTGATATCTCAGATAATCATAATCCTGGGGTTTTCATGCTAAAAATCAACCTACAAATTTCAATCTGTTAATTTCAATGTACAAAGTCATATGGGTTTTTTAACTATTACATTTTTTAAAGAAGTACTCCCTTAATAGAATTATCTTCTCAATTTAGAATCATTTTCCTTTTTGCCTCAATGTGAAGGTGTGGCCCTTCTCCATACACTTTCACTCTTTCCCTTTTCATTGATTCCCTTACCCCCTTCTCCGTTTTTGTACAAATATGTCCAGGTTTCTTCATACTAAAACTGCCTTCTGCCAAGCCCCAAGGTAACATTTTCTTGCTTTTTCCTCCCTCATTAACAAACTGCTTTTAAAAGCATTCTATGCTTGGGGGCAGAGCCAAGATGGCGGAGTAGAAGGACGCACGTTTACGAGCTCTGAAACCAAAGCCCATAGAATTAATGTAAAAAGAGACCCCCATAACTTCTGGGTCAATACAAGGTGTGCAGAAACGGAGTGGAAGAGATTTCCGTGCCAGAGAGCCCTGAAGAGCCGTCCCCAGGGTCCGTCGCGCCCCAGAAAGCGGACCCCACCCCAACGCTGCCCTGGCCGTGGCCCCAGAGAAGCTGACCCGAGCAGGCTTCAGGGACGGAAGCTCCGGCAGCCGGGAAAGTCCCTCCGCCCACAGAAGCTACAGGTCAGTGAGAAAGAAGGCTGGGCTAGAGGAGGGGAGCGGAGCATCTCCGTGACTCGGGCCCCCTCGGGAGGAAGCGGCGGCAGCAGAGACGGGGGCAGGAAGCGGCGGAGGCAGAGGGGTGGGTGGCGGCTGAGGCGGCAGCAGCCCGGGACTCAGGAATCCCCCAGCAGCAGGCAGGATCTTCATTACGGAAGGTTTCTGCATAAAACCTGACGGAGCCGAGCCTGGGAGACGGCCCTGCCCCTACCCCACTCTATTACTGAAGGCTTCTGCATAAAGCCCCTGAGGGAACTGAGCCTGGGAGGCAGCCCTGCCTCCACCCCAGCGCCAGAACTAAAGCTTGCCACGGAAAGCACATTTGAATCTCAGAGGCCAAGCACTAGCTGGGCGGATCCAGGCGGGGGTGGAAAGGAATCTCAGAAGTCAAGTAACTGGCTGGGAAAATGCCTAGAAAAGGGAAGAAAAATAAGACTATAGAGAGTTTTTTCCAACAAATGCAAATGATCCCGACCTTCGGATCTGATGACGAGGACGTATTCTTGCCATCAGGGAAAGACATGGAGGGCGGGACCTCAGTACCCCAGACACCCCAGGTGGGTGGTGGGTGGGCTCAGGCCTTGGAAGAGCTCAAAAAGGATTTTGAAAAGCAAGTTAGACAGGTGGAGGAAAAACTGGGAAGAGAAATGACAGAGATGCAAGAAAAGTATGAAAAACAGGTCAATACCTTGGTAAAGGAGACCCAAAAAAATGCTGAGGAAATTAACACCTTGAAAAATAGGCTCACTCAATTGGCAAAAGAGGCTCAAAAAGCCAATGAGGAGAAGAATGCTTTCAAAAGAAAAATTAGCCAAATGGAAAAAGAGGTTCAAAAGTTCACTGAAGAAAATAGTTCTCTCAAAATTAGAATGGAACTGATGGAGGCTAATGACTTTCTGAGAAACCAAGCAATCACCAAACAAAACCAGAAGAAAGAAAAAATGGAAGATCATGTGAAATATCTCATTGGAAAAACAACTGACCTGGAAAATAGATCCAGGAGAGACGATTTAAACATTATGAGACTACCTGAAAGCCAGGATCAAAAAAAGAGCCTAGACATCATCTTTCATGAAATTATCAAGGAAAACTGCCCTGATATTCTAGAACCAGAGGGCAAGATAAGTATTGAAGGATTCCATCAATCACCACCTGAAAGAGATCCAAAAAGAGAAACTCCTAGGAACATTGTGGCCAAATTCCAGAACTCCCAGCTCAAGGAAAAAATCTTGCAAGCAGCTAGAAAGAAACAATTCCAGTACTGTGGAAATACAATCAGGATAACTCAAGATCTAGCAGCTTCTACATTAAGGGATCGAAGGGCGTGGAATAGGATATTCCAGAAGTCAAAGGAACTAGGACTCAAACCAAGAATCACCTACCCAGCTAAACTGAGTATAATACTTCAAGGGAAAATATGGTCTTTCAATGAAACAGAGGACTTTCAATCATTCTTAATGAAAAGACCAGAGCTGAAAAGAAAATTTGACTTTCAAACACAAGAATGAGAAGAAGCATGAAAGGAAACAGCAAAGAGAAGTCTTAAGGGACTTACCAGAAGTGAACTGTTTACATTCATACAGGGAAAGACAATATTTCTAACTCTTAAAACTTTTCAGTATCTGGGTAGTTGGTGGGACCACACATACACATGTACACGCATGCACACACATACACACATGCACACACATACAGAGATAGAGAGCACAGGTTGAACTGAATAGGATGGGGACTATACCTTAAAAGAAATTAAGGTAAATGGTGAGAGAGAAATGTAGTGGGAGGAAAGAGGGGGAAATGGAAGGGGGTAACTATATGTCATTTAAGAGGCAGGTAGGAGTGTTTTTAGTGGAGGGAAAAAGAGGAGAGCTGAGAAAAAAAAAAAACAAAACAAGAAGTTTACCCTCATCACATCTGACTAAACGAAGGAGTGAAATGCACACTCATTTTGGTATGAAAACCTATCTTACAGTATAGGAAAGTGGGGGAGAAGGAGATAAGCAAGGGGGGGGGGATGATGGAAGGGAGGGCAAAGGGAGGAGGGAGCAATTTGAGGTCAACACTTGGGGAGGGACAGGATCAAAAGACAGAAGAGAAACAATAAGGGGCAGGATAGGATGGAGGGTAATTCAGTTAGTCTTACACAACATGACTATCAGGGAGGTCATTTGCAAAACTACACAGATATGGCCTATATTGAATTGCCTGCCGTCCCAAAGGGAATGGGTGGGGAGGGAGGGATGGGGATAATTTGGAACTCAAAGTTTTAGGAACTACTGTTTAGTATTGTTGTTGCAACTAGGAAAGAAGACATACAGTTAAGGAGGAATAGAAAGTCATCTGGCCCTACAGGAGAAAAGAGAAGATGGAGACAAGAGAAGGGAGGGATGACAGAAGAGAGGGCAGATTGGAGATAGGGAAAATTAGATTGCTTGGGGTATTGGGGTGGGGGGAGGGGATAAAAGGGGAGAAAATTTGGAACCCCAAAATTTGTGAAAATGAATGTAAAAAGTTAAATAAATAAATTAATTTAAAAAAAAAATATTCTATGCTTGCTTTATTTTCTCCCTGAAAACTCAACTCGTGCTGGCTCCCAGTCAGAATCTTAGAGTAGGAAAAGATCTCCTCAAAGACCATCTAATAGTACAACCTGTACCTGAAAGAAAAGGGTCTTCGCTATTATATTTCTAATGCTTTGCTAGTTAGTTTCCATTTAAAGAGCCTTAAAGAAGTGAAACTCATGACTTCCCAAGGCAGAGACCTTTACACTTTTGGACAAGCTCTAACTGTTAAGAACTTGGAACTGAAATTAGCCCCTTTTTCATTACCACCCATTTCTTCAAGTTCTGCCTGCTTCCACTTCACAAGAGCAATAGATAACGTCTATCTGGAGTCTTCTGTTCTCCAAGCTAATTATCCCCAGTTTCTTCAATCAAATTTCATATGACATGAACTTGTGATCCTTTTCTACACTGCTTGCCGTCCTCCAACATTCTGCAAACACTGACAGCCTTCTTGAAACATGGCCAGAAATGGAACACAATAATCCTGGAACTGAAAGCAATATTCGAAATGTTACTCCCCAAATTCATGAAGGCTAATAGTACTTATAAAACTCCATCAGTGTAAAACAAACTTAGCACCTAATTTTTACGGATAATAGGTTCAAATTGGCAGCTACCAGGTAAATATCTGCTACACGGAAAGTGAGCACCTGCCAACAAGCCATCTTACTCTCCTCTCCTCAGGGGCATGGCTTCTCTTGATCCTGAGGTCTCGACCTGCAGGATTGACTGTCTTTTAGTGATGCTTTCTCCCAAATGAGTTTCATGAAGCTTGTCCTAATTTGGGAAAATTATAGGAAAAGTCATAATCAAAATTCTCTTAATACACCTTCAGATCCTAGTGGGGTTTTTTGGCTGCCATGTCACACTACTGACTCACATTGAGCTGACAAATCACTAAAGAAACAGATTTTGTTTTCATTTGAATTATTAGCTAACTGTGCTTATCCTATCTTGTACCTGTAAAGTTTATTTTTTTTTTGAAGCACAAGTGTAAGAATTCACATTTCTCCCTATTCAATTTAATCTTCTTATACTCAGTCCTAATCTCAATGTTTAAGAACTTTTGAGATCCTGACTGTCACCTATTGTATTAGCCCTAGCTATTCTTCCTACCTTTTCTTCAAATGTGGTAATCATTTGTCTTAGGCCAGAGCTAACCAAACAGATCTAATGGTGTGGGTCGAATATGGGAACACAATGAGATACTTGTAGTCCATTTAAAGTTAACAAAAGGTTTACTTAACAATACATAGCAGGAAAAGGACATTCAGAGCAGAGAAAGACTTGAGGATACAATTTAGTTGAGCTTACTTCTTATTCCAGTTGGTGTGATGACAAGCAAAGGAGGATCTTTTGTTTGTTTTTGTTTTAGTATAATCAAATGCCTCTGATTGAATCTTGCCTTTATCAACCAAGAGTTTTTTTTTTAATTAGAAACAGTATATGTATAAGTATTGTTAAAATGATTAACCTTCCCCACCTTTTAATGGGCCTGCCCATTAAGGAGAGTTTGATTAGAGAAGATTTGTAGGAAGGCCTACACCTCTTGTTAATGAGGCATTGGTTCTCAAGGGTTGGGATACCTGCCCTCTGACTCTAAAAATGTTATAAATACTCTGAGGGTGAGGTGGAAGTGTTTGTTTGGCCAGCTGAGGACTCTGGGAAGCCTCTAAAGAGTCACCCAGCTAGGAAAACCCAGATGTCAGTGCTTCTCTATCTAATAACTATAGTCAGACAGTTGGACCTGTCTGTTGATGGTCAGGCAGAGGAAGCCATAACTGTTGACTTTTAATTTCTCTGTATTTTCTTTAAAGTTCAGGGTGCTGACTCCCCTGAACTAGGTGAATGATATATGTGCTTGGTTAAAGGAATGATTCATGTGCTTGCTTAAAATGACTGATAAACCCTCAAAAGTTGCCTTTCCCTTTAAAAGAGCAGATCAAAGAATCTGTGATAGCAGGCCTCTCTATGTATGTCAGAGTGCTTACTGATACAGTTGGTCAAGTTCTGTTCTGCGGTCCAAAGACTGAGAGAAGAAAATACTCTAGTCCTTTATGTTACAGCTATTTTTGTACTCATACTACTGGGCCTTGGTCCCTTGAGCCAACCCAGTAAAGAGGTCCCTGATTTGAATCCAGGCACCCCCTCCAAAAACAAGTAAATGCAACCCCCCACTTTCTCTAATCTAACCCCCCCCCCCCCAAGAAGAAAAACCTAAACCTAGAAAATAGTTTCAATACATTTTAAGGGAAAACCAGTCTAACCTACCTGGAGAGGGACTTTAGAATTTTGTTTCCAACCACAGCATTCCACCTATGCTTTCCAGGTCATTGATAAAATGGCAACAACGCCAAGCACTTCTCTTGCTCACATTAGAACCCTGGGACATTCCATAGGAAAGCTCCTTCCAGGAAGCAGAATTTATATGTTGCCTATATGTCAGGTACCTTTAGCACATATTAAGCAATGGGGATAAACTAGATGCATTTCCAGTAAGATCAGGGGTGAAACAAGGATGTCCATTATCACCACTATTATTCACTATGGTACTAGAAATGTTAGCAGTAGCAACAAGAGAAGAAAAAGAAATTGAAGGAATTAGAATAGGCAAAGAAGAAACTAAGTTAACACTCTTTGCAAATGATATGATGATATACTGAGAGAATCCCAAAGAATCAAGTAAAAAACTACTTGAAATAATGAACAACTTTGGCAAAGTTGCAGGTTACAAAATAAACCCTTACAAATCTTCTGCATTTCTATATATTACTAACAAAACCCAACAGCAAGAGATAGAAAGAGAAATCCCATTTAAAGCTAGGGTAGACACTATGAAGTATTTGGGAGTCTACCTGCCAAAACAAACCCAGGGACTATGTGAACACAATTGCAAAACACTTCTCACACAAATAAAGTCAGATCTAAGTAAGTGGAAAAAACATCAGTTGCTCATGGGTAGGCTGAGTCAATATAATAAAAATGACAATTATACCAAAATTAATTTACTTACTCAGTGCCATAGCAATCAAACTATTAGATAATTATTTTCTAGAGCTAGAAAAAATAACATCAAAATTCATCTGGAAGAACAAAAAGTCCAGAATAGCAAGGGAACTAATGAAAAAAATGCTAGGGAAGGTGGCCTAGCTTGACCAGATCTCAAATTGTATTAAAAGCAGCAATTATCAAAACCACTTGGTACTGGCTAAGAAACAGAAGGGTAGACCAGTTGAATATGTTAGGTACTCAAGACACATTAGTTAATGAATGTAGGAATCTACTGTTTGATAAACCCAAGGACCCTTCTGGGATAAGAACTCTGTTCCACAAAAACTGCTGGGAAAACTGGATAACAGTGCATCTAAAACTAGACATAGACCAAGGCCTGACACCATGCACCAGAATAAAGTCCAAGTGGATACATAATCTAAATATAAAGGTTGATACTATAAACAAATTAATGGAGCAAGGAATAGTGCATTTTTCAGATTTATGGAGAAGAGAATTTTTGACTAAACAAGAGATAGAAAACACTATGAAGTCAAAATGAACAATTTTGATTACATAAAATTAAAAAGTTTTTGCACAACCAAACCCAATGTAACTAAGATTAGGAGGGAAGAAGAAAACTGGGAAAGAATTTTTGCAGCTAGTGTCTGTGATAAAGACCTCATTTCTAAAATATGTAGAGAATTGAGTCAAATGTACAAGAATACAAGTCATTCCCCAATTGATAATTGGTCAAAGGATATGAACAGGCAGTTTTCAGAGGAAGAAATTAAAGCTATCTATACTCAAATGAAAAAAGGCTCTAAATTACTTTTGATTAGAGAAATGCAAATCAAAACAACTCTGAGATACCACATCACACCTATCAGATTGGCTCACATGACAAAACAGGATGATGATAAATGTTGGAGAAGATGTGGGAGAGTTGGAATACTAATTCATTGTTGGTAGAGCTATGAGCTGATCCAACCATTCTGGAGAGCAATTTAGAACTATGCCCAAAGGGCTACAAAAATGTGCATACTCTTGACCCAGCAATATCGTTTCTAGGACCGTATCCCCAAAAGATCATAAAAATGGGAAAAGGTCCCACATGTACAAAAATATTTATAGCAACTATCTTTGTGGTGGCCAAAAACTCGAAATCAAGGGAATGCCCATCAACTGGGGAATGGCCAAATAAATTGTGGTATATGAATGTAATGAAATACTATTGTGCTATAAAAAATGATGAACAGGAAGGCTTCAGAGAGGCCTGGAAAGGCTTATATGAACTGATACCAAGTGAAAGGAGTAGAACCAGGAGAACTTTGTACACAGCAACAATCACAATGTGCAAAGATTTTTTCTGGTAGACTTAGTATTTCATTGCAGTGCAAGTACTTTAAAAATTCCCAATGGTCTCTTAAGGTAAAATGCCTTCCACATCCAGAGAAAGAACTATGGAATTTAATTGCAGAATGCAGCAGATCATTTTCTTTTGTATTATGTTTTGGTTTGTTTTATAATTTCTCTCATTCATTTTAATTCTTCTATGCAACATGATTAAAGTGAAAATGTATTTAATAGGAATGTATGTGTAGAACCTATATAAAATTATATGCCATCTCAGGGAGGGAGGGTGAGGTACAAAAGAAGGAGGGGAGGAGGGAAAAAATCTAAGTTATATGGAAGTGATTGTAGAAAATTGAAAACAAATAAAATAATATTAAAAAAACACATACTATCTCATTTCATCCTAACAATCCTTTCATGTAAGTGCCATTAATATCCCAATTTTACAGTTGAAGAAACAGATAAATAGAAACTAAGTGAGTTGTCCCAGGTCACACAGCTAGTAGTATAAGGCTGGATTTGAACTCATGTCTTCCTGACTCTAGATTCAGTACTCAATCCACTGTACCATTGGCTGCCTCTAAGCTTACAATGTAAGAATGAACCATTGTCCCTCAACTATACTGCTGAAACAGTTCTCTTTGGGATCGCCAATGACTTCCTAATCCCATATTCCATGGTCATTTTTCAAGACTTTTTCATCCCTCTATAGCATTTGACTATGTTGACCATCCTCTCTTTCTCCACTTTCCTACCTTGACATTCATGACCATACATTTCCATGGTTTCCATCCTCATCTCTACCTTTCCTTTTCTATTTCCTTTGTTGATTTCTCTTCTTCCTCCTTTTCCTCTTCACATCTCTTAAATTTGATATTCGTTTGGCTTCTGTTTTTAGCCTTCTCTCCTCCCCCCATGTACTTTCTGTGCCTTAACAATATTAGTCATTCCCACAACTTCTCTCAATCCCTTTGTCCAACCCTAGTTTCTCTTCCAAATGCTAGACTCTAACTGCCTTCTGGACATTTCTATATGGATGATTGCCAACATCTCAAATTTAACATCTCTAAAACTCATCCTCTTTCCTGGAAAATCTACTCTTCTTTCTGGCAGCCCTGATTTCATTAATGGCACCATGATACTCTTAATAACCCAGACTAAAAACCTCAGACTGAAAAGATTTCATCTCTTCCATACCCCACCTCCATAAGAACAGCTACTGAATCATGCTACTACCTTCATACTTCTCACATTCATCCTTTTCTTTCAATTCCCCTCTGCTAGCAGCCTAGTTCACATCTTTGTTACCTTTCTCCTGGACTCTTGAATTAGTTAAAAGTCACATCATTTCTACCACTTCCCATCCAGTCCTACAGACTGTTGACAGATTATTCGTCTTCCTAGTGTGTGACTCTAATTGCTTCCACCACCCCCCATCCTTTAAACGTTTCTAAAATGTCAATGTTCTTTCAATGATGCCATATAGCATCAAGAAATCAAGAAATGTAAGAATTAGAATAACAGGTAAATCAGATGACAATGGAAAAATACCAAGTGTAGGTACAAGCAGTTCTGATATAATGTGATATATACAATTCCCAAAAAACAGCCAGTATGCAAAATTGCATAATAGTTAATTATGGGGGAAATGGAATTAGGTGTACAATTCCCATAAACTTCATCAATGACACATAAAAAAAAAAGATAGGAAACTTATGAAAATGGTAGCACAATTGTATACATGTTAAATGATTTTAAAAATACATTAAAACTACAATAAATAGGGAGTCAGCTGGTGGTTCAGTGGATAGAGAGCTGGGTCTGGAGTCAGGAAGACTTTAGTTCAAGTCCGGTCTTAGACACTTACTAACTGCATGACCCTAGGTAAGTCACTTAACTTCTGTTTGTCTTAATCCACTGAAGAAGGAAATGGCAAACCACTCCAGTGTTTTACCAAGAAATCCCCACTGATAATATGGTCCATGGGCTCATAAAGAGTCTGACACTAATGAATGACTAAGTATCAACAATAGTAAATAGTATTCAGCTCTGCGCCCAGGGTTGTACCAGTAGGGCTAAAAATCCAGACCTAGGGGAAGATGGGGGCAGTGGGAGAACCATTAAAGGAAAGGAGGAGAGTTGGACCAGTCTTTCTCTGCTACTGTATCAGGAGATATACAATAAATACGACACTTTACCTTGACAAAAACCTAAAGTTTGCTTGTGGAAGTGGCTGTGGAAAGTGTGGCAGCTTGTGAATTATTATAAAGTGGTGAAATTTTCTGCCTATTTATTGTTTCTCAAGGAAGTAAACAAAATTCAGCTATGTTCTTTGGGACAATACATATATATATCTCAATCTTTGGGACAAATTCATGCTTTTGAAACACAATATAGCAGAAGTAACTATGTGATAGAATGTTCTCTCTGATGGAGAAATGGCATAAAATACCATCAATGACACCTGGGACTGGAAAGGGAATTTTTGTTGTTCAGTTATTTTCAGTCGTGTCCAACTCTTCATAACCCCATTTTGAATTTTCTTGGCACAGAAACTAGTGTGGTTTGCTATTTGCTTCTCCCATTCATTTGACAGATGAGGAAACTGAGGCAAATAAGGTTAAGTGACTTGCCCAGGATCCAACAGCGAATAAGTATATGAGAGCAGATTTGAACTCAGGAAGATGAATCTCCCTGACTCCAAGTCTGGTACTCTATCCACCGCACCACCTAGCTGCCCCTGGAACAAAGGAATTAGGCCATCCCTACAGCAATGGAGAGGAATAACCAATGGGAGGCGTAAACATTGCATTGTTTTACTCAAAATAGAGTCAGGTGAAGGTCTCTATGGGTGAGTCTCCTATGATGGATTTACAGAAAGACATGGAAAAGAACGTCACAGGATGAGAAGACGCAGATTGGTCACAATATGCAAGGGTGGCAGGAATTATACACATTGATGAGATCATGCATCCTTCTATGTACTTGTATTGAAAACTAATTTTGTCTTTGTAGATATGGTTGTTTTTTCCAGGTTATATGGTCATGCCATCTTCAAATAATATCTTGACTTTTTACCACACAAAGTTAATTCTTATAATTTCCTTTTCCAATCTTAGGACAGTTACACTTGATCTACTGAAGTCTTAGAGTAAATATATAATATGTATATACCACATTTTGGTTTGAAGGGATCAGTTCCCAATGTTTTGCATGAGGAAGTGAAAGTGAAGCTAAGCAAGATGAATTTGCTAAAAACAGAGGAACCAGTCCAGATATAAAAGAAGAAATTTATTTGGGGAGGTCTCACAACTTTGGATTTATTTTTATTTTGAATTTCACTTCACTCTGTTTCACACAGGTCTTTCTGAAATCATTCCTTTGATCATTTCTTATAATTATGTTCTATTCATATACCATAATTGCATTATGAAAACAGTTCACTCAACTGATAGATGCCTCTGCCCTTAATTTATAGCAGTTCTTGCTAGAATATAGGTTCAAAGGAGAACTGATATAAATATTTTGTACATATCAGTCCTTTTCCTCCTTCTTTGATGTCTTTGGAGCACAGGCCTAACAGTGGTATTTCTGGGTCAAAGCTATGCCCAATTGAGTGACTTTTTTGCACATGGTTCCAAATTGCTGTCAAAGACAACTGGACCAGTTCACAGTTCTATTAACAATGCATTCATAATTGTGCTTGAAATAAAAGGCACTCTTCTCTTCCCCCTCTCCTGACTAGGGGCTCAGGAGCCATAAGAGAGACTCTTATTGATCTTTTATACTTGGTGACTTTTTCAAGACAGGAAACAAATCACATGAACCCACCAGGATCTCATTAGCCCTTCCTCCCCCATCTCACACACAATCTAGTTAAGATAGGCTATTAGAGAAAAGAATTCTGTTAACCATGAGGACTCCTCAGACAAGTTCAATCCCTCCATTGTTCTGTGACTCCTGGTCTGCTCCTAAATAAGGAACAGAATAGAAGCATTGACTAAAGCAACAATTCTCAAAGCATACTCTGGACACCCTTGGGCATCCCTGAGATGTCTCAGAAGATCTATGAGATCAAAACTATTTTATCATAATACTAAGATATTTTAATTTTTAATATAGTATATCTCAATAAATATAACCTACATGGGAGTAGGGATCCTCAATAATTTTTGAGAATACAAAAGTGTCTTGAAACAAAAAAAAAAAAAATGTGAAAACTACTGGATTAAAGCAAAGTCTCACTAGAAAGCACACAAAGGCAAGGGCCACAAGAGGAAGTAACTCCATTTCTGGTAATCAAAATATCTATAAACTCCAGATAATTGACTGAAGAAACATTGCTCTTGGGTACCATATCTATCTGCTTGGCAAAGAGATTGAGTGCTGGTGAAAGTGATTCCTGGGAGCTTTTGGCCTCCTCTCTGTAGTGACTGGTTTTCATCAGTTAAAGAATCGCAGGAAATGGACAATAGTTTCACAGAATGAGAGCGCATGGATGGGTTGAAGGCTGCATCACTGAAGGGAGCATTACAATCAGTAAGATGAAAGATCAGTCAAAATCTCCTGTAACAGTGCTCTTTTTGCCTTTTTTTTATTACATATTTTCTCATTGTCAGTGGTCAGGTTGAAGTATCTTAATTTCTTCCGATTTGATATTACTTTTGACCTTTTCTCTAACTAGTTGCTGGTAAAGTTGCACCTAGATAACTGATTCTGAAATGACTTCCACAATCAATCCTGTCAGTTAAGATATAATTAATTTATGTGTGTGTGTGCATCTGTGTGTGTGTGTGTGTGTGTGTGTATGATTTTGCTGAACATTATGTCCAGTACTTGCCAACTCTCCTCTTAAAATATTCGTGATATATAGGCATGAGTCTTCTGAGTAGTCTACAAGTCTTTGACCCCTTTTATTCCTGAAACCTGTAACATATTTAGTTTCCAAGATGCTTGTTGTCCATCCTCCTGGGTCTACCTTTCATTAAAGTCATAGGGGATCACCTCCAGTGGTTCTGGTCTATATCTGGCCACTGGACCCAGATGGCTCAGGAGGAAAAAGTGAGGCTGGTGACTTTGCAGAGCCCTGCCTCACTTAAATCCCATTCACTCGCATACCATGACATCACCTCCCTGATGTCATGGTGCTCTTTGAGAACAAAGAACAAATAACAGCACAAAGTCATCAAGTGTCAACAGAGACGTGGTCATCTAGTCATATTCTTAGAATTTCTCTTCCTCTTCCTCCTGGGCAGCAGATGCTTGTGCATAAATGACTTTAAAATTCTTCTTTTGAAATGCTTATCTTGCGTCCTATAAGATGATATGACCATGTTTCCTATGAAATTGTGTTTCTTATTTTACTTCAGTCTATGATGAGTGACCAAATAAAAAGGCAATTACTGTGCTTATTACGTGCCAGGCACTGTGCTCAGCCCTCGGAACACAAATACCAAAAGTGAAAAGTCCCCACTCTCAAGGAGAGTTATTCTTATGGGGGAAGAAGGAACAGTAGCCAAAAAGAGTTGCCTTGGTCTGGAATGGCAAAGGGGTACTGAGTGACATCATGGGACAATTGATTTCCAAGTCCTTTCCAAGGATGTTAATGCTAATTTGGTTACTATTCTCAGAGATAAAGGTGGAAAGCAGAGAGTAGAAGACAGAAGGGTAAATGGCATAAAGATGACCATGGAGTAGCAGTATGGTAATTCTGGTTGTGACTATATATATGTGTGTGTGCATGCATGTATATATGTATGTATGTATGTATGTATATATGCATGTATATAATGAGGACTCCCCACTCAGAAGCCCAGGATTCCAGGGTAGGAGCTAGAGAGCCAGAGTGTATAGGAGAGGCTGGAGCATAGAATCATGGTACTATGAAGGCGGCCATGGAGTAGCAGCATGATACGTTTAGATAAAACTAGCTCTACCAACTCTCTGTTTACTTCTCTGAGGAGAACCCAAAAGCCATTAGCAGTCACTTCTCTGGTCTCCTGATTTCATTTGTGGCAAAAATGTCAATATCGATATATTCTACCTCTTGTAGAGGCGGTATGTCAATGCCTTGATTATTGGACAACGTCCTCACATTTATAGTTAATAAGATGGTCTAAAAGTTGTTTGACTTTTAACATCTTTTCTCCAGTTGTACTACTATTATTGTGAAAACGAAAGGGAGCCACACAGGACCAAGGACCATATAAATGGTCTGTATAAAGCAGGAAAGATCCTGATGTTGAAAAAGTTTGAAGGCAAAAGGAAAAGGGGATGGCAGAGGATGAGATGGATACATAGCATCATGGAAATAATAAACATGAAGCTGGACAGACCTCTGGAAGATAGTGGTAGGAGGGGCTGGTGTGCTACGGTCTAGGGGGTCACAAAGAGTTGGACATGACTGAACAACTGAACAAAGAGAAAGAAATGAAGCAGAGTTGTTTTTTTTTTAAGGAAATGCAATTTTAGAAGTACATTTTGGGGTAGCAAAGAGTTGGAAACAAAGTAGATGCCCATAGACTCGCCGTTGTCATTCGGTTGTATCTGACTCTTCATGACTCCATGGTTATGTGAATCAATCCATGGGGTTTTCTTGACCCGCATACTGGTTTGCCGTTTCCTCTTCTAGTTTTAGGCAGTGATTTGCCCAGGGTCATACAATTAGTAAGTATCTGAGGCCAGACTTGAACTCAAGTCTTTCTGACCACTGTGCCTCCTAGCTACCCATTGACTGGGAAATGGCTAAATAAATGGAATGTAATCAAATATTATTGTCATGTAAGGAATAAATATGAAGAATTCTAAGAAGCATAGGAATTAACATTTTAAAAAGAAATATTATTTTCAAATATCCACAGTAAGTAACTCAAAATATAAAGTTTCAATGACCTCTGACCACAAGCTCTAACCAGATATACACCTGAGAAGGAAAAGTTCAGAAGGTATTGTCAGGGATACAGCTGTCATTGACTTTGTGACAGCAATTTGTCATCACAAAGTATTATCTGTGACCAAGACTTCCGGCAACTCTCAGCAGACCAACTGAGCCATAAGTGTCTTCCCAGGAATACATACCACAGGGACAAATACACGCAAAAAAACACAAGCAAAAGTCATTTACAAAAAATAGATTGCCAAAACTGCAGTGTTCCACCATGAAATCACATCTGACTCTCAACAGCAGTAGAATGAAGCAGTCTTAAAAAAAACCAAAACATCTGCCTAGATGTTATGTGCCAGCCTGCTCTTATCTGCTGCCTACAAGCAGTAGCAGAGGGCAAGAGATGCAACAGTACTCAGGACTCTTGGTAATGAAATCTGCTGCTTTATCTCCCCCACAACTCAGTTGTGGAGTCTTAGTACAAAAAAGCCCAACACAATGTTAGGGGACTTGGTTTTAGCTATAGATAAGAATCATTTATAATCAACATGTCAATTGCATGTAAATGGTTCTTCTAAAGAGACAGGGTATATGAAAATAGACTATTCATTTAAATATTTTTAACATTTCCCTTTAATCTGTTTTATAGTTTTATTTTGCACTAACTATGCTAATTTTTTTTAATCCAAGATAAACTTTAGATCGGACCCAGCTTAAGTGTCACAAATAATGAATTAGTGGAGCCTAAATTGAGTCCAAACTATTATAAATCTTTCTGAAATTGTATTTTATTATACATAAACATAATTATTTTATTTTATTATACATGTATTTTATTTATTATACATAAACATAATTATTTTTTATTATACACGTATTTTATTATACATGTATTTTATTATACATAAACATATTAAACATATACATACACAGTAACTGTTCCAAATCTCTTTTCTCTATCCTCAAACCCAATTACAAACTCACTCCCACATTTGTGGCTGATGGTGTGGTCTCTGAGAAGATAAAGAGCGGGGGTGGGAAACCTGATGCCTCGAGGCCACAAGTGGCCCTGTAGGTTCTCAAGTGTGGCCCTTTGACTGAATCTAAACCTCACAAAAAAAATTCCCTGAATAAAAGGATTTGTTCTGAAAAACTTGGACTCAGTCAAAAAGACCACATCCAAGGACCTAGAAGGTCACATGTGCCCTCAAAGTCACAAATTCCCCAATAGTGGGGCATCTGACAAAAGTTCTTTCAATCTTCACTGCTGAAGTTTCTCAATATCCTTACCAATTTATCTTCCTATCTTTCTAAGAGGAAAAAGTATCCCTATCCTTTGCTAAAGCTAATCCCTCTCCCTGAGCCTTTGATTCTATTTTTTTCCTCCTTTTCCCTTCTTGTCTTCAGTTTTTCCCTCTACACTGGTTCCTTCCAATCTACCTACAAACTCAACCTCTCTAGAAGACATCCGCCATCAACTCTTCTACCCTGCTCAGCTTCTTTTCCATCTTTTCCTTCCTTTCAGCATCAAGCTTCTTGGAAAAGTCCTCTCTGCCCAGAACTTCCCCTCCCTCCCTTTACCACTCTCTCCAGCTCCTTGAAGTCTAGCGTCTGTCTCCACCACTCTACTAAAACTGTTCTCATAAAGGACACCAGTGACCTCATAACAACCAAATTCAATAATCTTTTTCCCCAGTATTTATTTTCCTTTATATCTCTGCAGTATTTGATGCTGATGAAGACCCTCCTTCTGTGATAGGTCAAGAAGACCTAATATATTTGATATATGGGACTGTCTGACATCTGTAAGACTCACTTGCCACAGGCCACCTCTGCTAGAGATTCCAGTCATAGATAATCCTTCTACTGCCTGACATCTTTGCCCTGTCATTTTCTGGAGACTTCCATACTATATGCCTATACTCTCTCTATTTGATTCAGCCAGGCCTTCCCCAGAGATGTAACACCAACTAGACCCAGCTGAGTAAGAAGCTTCCCCCTTCCCTATAAAACTCAAAATGTTCAGCTGCCTCAGTGCCTTCGTATTAAGTGACCCCAGCATCCTACAGGGTGCTCAATGGAACCCAGTGTTCTGAGTCTGAGGGTGGACTCTAAGGACTATTACAGGAACAGGTCTCCAGTCGTCCTGATAAATATCTGGTCATTGGATCCAGATGGCTCAGGAGGAGGAAGTGAGGCTGGTAACCTTACACAGCCCTCCCATGTCATGTCATCATTTCTCTGATGGCATGGTCTTCTTTGAAAACAAAGGATGAACACACACAACAGACATAGGTATTATGAGGCTCAACATGAAATAACAGATGGAAAGCATTTTGCAAACTTTAAAATGCCATGTAAATTTCTGTTATTATGGGTGGTGTTACTGTTACTACTACCTCCACCATCACCACTACTACTACTACTACCGCTGTTACCATTACCAGTACTATCACTACTACCACTACTACCACTACTACTACCACTATCACTGCTATGCTACCACTACTATTTCATAACTACTACTCCTACTACTACTACTACTACTACTACTACTACAACATATAGTCACCAGGCCTCCAGGCCTTCATTCCTTTAGCCTTCTGCTGTACTCCTGCCAAGATCAAGCAGTTTTTATAGTACAATAAAGGAGTGTGCTGGTAAATATTTAACAATAGGGCTGGGGTAGGGAAATGTTTACACACACAGTTTATAAAGTTTATTCTGCATTATTAACACTTCCTTAAGACTAGAAAATCAACAAAACAAAAAAGCAAGCCCCAGTTTGTGGTTGCAGGTTTCTGAGGCATACATGTTCACACTGAAAATTTAGCCATCAGCTCTTTCAAGTTTATCACTGCCCTCTAAACACCATTCATTGTAAATCCACTTCCTGCCCTTCCTCCCACTTCCAGCCTGAGGATCTGCCCATTGAAGATCCCTGTGACTGATCTGATTGCTTCTTTCTCTTTAATCAATAAATCAATCATTAAACACTTATTAAGTGTCTACTATGTACCAGGCACTGTCTTAAGTGCTAGAGATACGAAAAGAGGCAAAAGCAGTCCCTGTTCTCAAGGAACTTACAATCTAATGGCAGAGACAACTTACAAGCAAAGTAAGCTATATACAGGATAAATAGGAAATAATTAACAGAGGGAAGGCACTGGAATCAAGAGGGGTTGGGGGAGACTTCCTGTAGAAGGCAGGATTTTGGATGGAACTTAAAGGAAGCCAGGGAGGTATGGAATCAGAGCAGAGGTGGGAAGTGTTCCAGGTACAGAGAGGCACATGCCTGGAGACAAGAGATAGGGTCTTGTTTGTGAGACTGCCAAGAGGCCACTGTACCTGGATCAAAGAGTAGATATGAGGAGTAAGGCCTGAGAAGACTGGGAAGAGGCAGGACAGGGCTAGGTTAGCAGGGGCTAGGTTGGGAATGCCAAAGAGAACATTTAATATTTGATCCTGGAGGCACTAGGGAGCCACTAGAGTTTTTTGAGTAGGGGCGGTAGGAGTAACATGATTGGACCTGTGCTTTAAGAAAATCGCTTTAGTGGCTAAATGAAGGATGAATTGGAGTGGGGGAGTTGACCCATCAGCGACTACTGCAGTAATCCAAGTGTGGAGTAATGGGGGCTGGCACTAGATGGGCAGCAGTGTCAGAGAGAGGGGGGCCCATAATAAAACAGATGTTGCAAAGGTAAAATTGACAAGCCGTGGCAACAGATTTTTTATTTTTCATCTTTATTTTATTTCCTCCTGGTATTTTGCTTTATGCTTAGACCACCCCCACTTTATGTGATTTAAAATGTGCCAAAATAAAGAGTCCTAGGCTCTGTAGGAGAAGAGACAGGGGTTTTGCCCCAAGACAGAGAATTGCCTAAGGGCAGGTGACAACCCAATGCATTCCTCTAAGAAACTAAGATAGAGATTATGTGTGGAGATACGGCAAGGGTGGAGCATGGGCCATCCCCAACAACAACAAGATGGTGTACAGAAGCATTCACTTCTACTGGACTGATCCAGAAGCTGGTGGGAACCTAACTATCTTCCACTCCTTGGTTCCTGAGCCCAGAAACCCTGTGGTTGTGCAAGGAGACAAAACAGAGAAGCGCCCCAGTAAAAGAGGGAAAAAATCATCACGAAGTAACTGCTCTCTAATTGAGGTGATTAAAAAAAATTAGGTAGATCAATTCATACAAGGTCCAAAAGAATTCCACTGCAATGAAATATTTAAAGAGCTTTCAAGACAATGTGATGAATTCAGTGGCATGAACACAGGATTCAAATTCAGAGGCTCTAGAAATAAAGGCTGGTTCTACCACTTACTAGGACAGTTAAGTGGTACAGTGGAGAGTGTGCCAGGCCTGGAGCCAGAAGACCCTTCTTCTCGGGTTCAAATCTGACCTCAGACACCTACTAGCTGTGTGATCTGGGCAAGTCACATAACTTCACCCAGTTTGCTTCTGTTTCCTCATCTGTAAAATGAACTGGAAAAGGAAATGGCAAATCACTCCAGTATCTCAGACAAGAAAACCCCAAAGAGAGGCACACAACTGAAAAATGACTAAACAATAACCACTTACTATCTCTTCGAATGGAAAAGGTACTTGTCAGTTTATTCATTTCATGTGCAAAGTATAAAAATGTCTTTGCCAGGCACAGAGCCCCTCAGCGTTGGCCTACCCTGGAAGTGAGGTGAAAACTTCAAAAGGACAAAGCCGTTGAGAGAACCATGATTTACAGAATGTGTCTCTACCTCCCCCATCTCAGAAAATCCTTTGCTTGGAAACTATTCTCTCCCATGCTCCTGTAATTTTCCCAGAGGATCGGGAGTGAACTTGGGGCCAGGGCATGGGGTATGCTGGTAAATGTTTGGCAACTGGCTCTATTAAAAGCTTGACACCATTTAAAGTCTAATCTGCATCTCTGTCTTCTCCATCTCTTTCTTAAGTAACAAAATCAAACCCTGACTTCAGAAGAATAAGCAAATGTTCACACTGAAAATTTAACATCCAGCTCTCCCCAAGCAGTAGGAGTTGGCCCGAGGAGCATTCCTCGAAGGGTCTAGGGGCCTCCTTCCTAGAAGATGCTTGTCTTCAGGCATGAGTCAAGGTGCCGGGCCTTGTCCTCAAAAGGAAAGTCAAATTTTAACAACATGGCTGAGAAAGCATCGGACTGAGCTAGTTATGAGGACGAGGTTCTGTTGTCTGCTCTGACATTACCTCTGGACCTCAGTTTCTTCCTCTGTAAAATAAAGAGGGTGAACAAGGTGGTGTTTAAGGTCACACCTACCTCTCACAGTCTATAAGTCTTGTGAGATCTGAGAACCATTTTACAGCCCAGACTCCATTTCAGTGATAGCAGTATGATCTTGGGTAAGTCTTTCTCCCTCTCTGGGTCCTCATTACACAGTAGTTCCCTCCAGGGATTCCTGTGGAACATCAAATGCCTAAGATTCTTTCTGGTTGCAAAATGATATTTTGCGGAGTAGGTGGCTTCATGCTACTTCTTCCCAAAAAAAAGCAGTTCAACTATAAGGCCCTCAAAAGCAGGGACTGGTTTTTTGCCTCTCTTTGTATCCTTGGGGGCTTAGCACAGCGCCTAGCACATAGTAGGCACTTACTAAACCTTTGTTGACTTGATTTGACTTGACCTGATCTGTCTATCTCCAACCTCCAGGAATCTTCTTAGATTCCAAGTATGAAGAAATAAGTCATGAGTATTAATAACTAGGTGCTAAGGTCCATTTGAATAGGAAGCTTCCTGATGAGCCCCTCTTCCTTAGTGTGAGCTGCCTCCCTATCAGTGACCTTGTGATGCGTCCTGGTGTCTGTCTCTCCCCTCTATAGTTTGATGCTTATTCTCCTCACCCCTCACTAGCCCTTTCTTTCATTCTGTTGTGTGACTTGATCCAGCTCGAAAATTCCTAGTTATGGCTCTGTGCTTTGTGCTCTGCTGGTCTGTCTGGTCATTCCGTAGGATTCCCTTCTGAGTCAGACGGCACACACTCTTGTGAAATGCTCATCTTTTCCCTTGGTTTCAGAGACGCCAGTTTCCGAAATTTCACACCTCTTCTCCAATAACTCTTTCAGGCTCCTTCCCTGGGTCATCATTCTCTTCCTCACTACTTAAGGGAGATATTCCTCAAGGTTCTGTCCTCTGCCCTGCCCTCTTCTCTCTTTCTTCCCTTGGCAATCCCATTAGTGTAATTCCCTCCCCCACATGCATCCATCCCCTCTTACAAATAACTATCAAATCTGTCTTTCCAGTCCTAGCCTCTCCCCTGAATTCCATTCCCACACATTCCCAACTCATTCTTCTAAGCACATCTGCACTCAGCTATCTCACTGTTACTCAAATTAAAGATGTTAAAAATGGAGTTAGTATTCCTTACCTCCCTGTCCCCCACCAAACGGCTAGATTGACCACTATTTTTGTCAGTTGCCCCACCTTTGATTAAAAAAAAACAAACCCACAAACCTTGGTCTTATCCTTGGGTTCTCTTTCTTATCTACCTTCTATAGCCAATCATTTATCAAGTCCTATCAAGTCCATTTTTAAAGCTTACAAATCCATCCTTTTCTCTCCGTTTCCACTTCTTTCACCTCTAATAAGGGGGCAACCAGGTGGCACAGTGGATAGAAACAGCAGTCCTGAAGTCAGGAGGACCTAAATTCAAATCAGACACTTATTAGCTGGGTGACCCTGGGCAAATCACTTAATCCAGATTATCTCCCTCCCAACCGTCTAGTAGGAAGCAACTTGGTACCTTGAAAGAGTACTGGAATCAGAAGATCTGAGTTCAAATTCCATCTCCGATGTGTAAAATATATATGAACTTGGGCAAATCATTTCATTTCCATAAAATGAGGGGTTTGGGGTAGATGAACATTGTGAGGATCCTTCTAGTTACATAGTTTGATGATCATACTCATTCTACTGTGGAAGTATATAGGACTAAATTATTTTTTTAAAATGATATTATTACAGTGCCCTAATCTGAAATTCTCAGTTTCACTTGAATTGAAAGTCTAATCAATTGCTCTTGAACAGAAGACTTAAGCCATTTCAGGGAGGGATTTAAATTCCCTGGGACTAGATATTTAGAGTAAGTTCTGGAGACCAAACTCAAAATGGGAACATCTTTTAGTTAATCCAGTCAAGAGAGGTATCCTTTTGTTTACCATTGATCAAGGTGAAAGGGGAGTCTTAGAGGAAGTAGTTGGTTTCTGGCAGGTAATTTCTCCAAGGGTGCATCCATATTTCAAAGTTATTTTTGCTAAGTGGAAAATGCTACACTTCAACAATTTCTCTTTATTTTACTTTGCTGTGAAATTTCATCTCGTTTCATGATTACTGTAAAAGCTAAATTGGAAACTGGTTGGATCAGAAGGTATTCTGAATAACTAGACTTTTTCTAAGTAGAAATTCATCTATATGAACATTTTGTCTCTTAACAAATTTTGATCAGAACAGCAGAGTTTAGGTTTTCCTCCACACTCCTATGGAAATACCTTCCTGATCTAATCTCTGTCCTTTCCCCTTTCCTTCACACAACTCTTCCAGATTTTTCTTCCTTACATAGAAATATGGTCAAGTAATTCCACTTCCCAAAACCTCAACCCAACCTTTTAACCCAACTCAATGTCACTTTCTTCAGTGAATCTGCCTTGATTCCTGTCAATAATGCTCTTAAATCTCACATAGTGATTTGTGGGCCCTTCTCTTAAGTATTTGACATATAATTTTGAATGAGACTTATTTCTATATTCTGCTGGGCCCTTCTACTAGACAATAGGTAAGTGCCATAAAGACAAAGGCTGTTAAATCTTAACTAAATTTTAAATCTTCTCATGCACAGGACTCTTTTTGTGCAAATGTGGGATCACATATTTAAAGCTAGGAGGAACTAGAGGTGAGGCAATTCAAAATCCAATTCAAAAATTTCATGATGAGGAAACTGAGACACTGTGAGGTTAGTTACTTACCCAGGGTCACACAGTTAATACAAGTGTCTCACATGCCATTTGAACCCTATGCCTTCATGACTCCAAATCCAACATTCATACTACTCTGTTTACTAAGTAGGCACCTAATAGATATTTGCTTAATTGAATTAATTGCGAATTATTTAAATTCTTTATCAACACCTTCTCTTTCAGGAGAGACAGTATAGTACTGTGGTAGCAGAACTGAACAGCACACTATCAAAGTCAGAAAACTTAGTTCAAATCTTGCCTCTGACATACATGGGCGAATTACTTAACCTCTCTAAGGTTTCCTGAGATCTGAAAAATAAAGGTCTCTAAAACCTCTCCAGGTTTAGATTTATCTGTATGATCCTATTTTCTAGCAAAAATAACACTGATTTAAGCCTGACCAAAGGTCCACTCTAATGGAAAGTCTGTAGTGTAGAAAATAGACACCTAATTCCAGACCCAGATCTATAGTTATTTAAAACTACCTGAGCCATATACTATGCCTTTTACAGAAAGCTTTTGATTGGCCAGGGAAGGGCATCATAATCTCTAAATGAGATGCAAGAGGAGTGATTGTGACACATGGTATGCAACCTCCAATCAGAGGGAGGGACTCAGCGTGTTGACATGCGGCAACCCTATAAATACAGCCGATCGCACTCCCAGACCCTTAAAACCTTTTTGATACCAGGAAGGGACATGAGACTCTGGCATTAGCTCAGGTCTGAAATCCATCTACAATGCCTAAAGCAGTGAAATCCAGCATAAGTGAAAAACTTTGTAGCACATGGCAGGAGAAAAAGAAGAAACCATCCCAGAAAAAAACCCTTAACAGAAACTACACCCTCTACACCCACAGATTGCTGAAAGAACTAGTCCCCAACCAAGGTTTGTCCTCCAAAACCGCCGACATGATGAATTCCATGATCAATAGCGTTCTTGAACAAATTGCTGAAGAAGCCTGTAACCTTCTATGTTACAAAAGACATTTAACCCTTAACCAACAGGATATCCAGATGGCAGTTTACAGGCTACTGCCCAGTGAGCTGGCCAAGTATGCTGTGGCTTTTGGTACAAGGGCTGTTAAAAGTTACAATGACTCTAGATCTTCTGTCAACCTGTGACAAACCGAATTCAGGTGAAGTAGACAAGTCTTTTTTTTACCCCTTAAATGTTCCATATTCTGTATTTGGTATTCTGAATGAGGCAATCTGATGTGTGCATGTATATATAGTTCTATGTGGTCTCCATATAATATATAATAAGTTTATTTGTTCCATCTAAACTTTTTATAGAAATGTATTTTGCTAGATGGTCAAACAAAGTTAGTTACTATACAAAATGAACAACCATACCCACCCAAAAGAAAGCCACTTAACATTAAAGAAAAATTATTTGCCAATACAAGTATTTTGGGATGAGCTTGAGTTGAAAAAGTTTCTTTTAATTTTTAACATAATCATGAGAACAAAACTTTTATTTCAGTATAACTTTTTTTACACAACAGATGTTTCATTAATACTACACAGTATCACATTCTAGACCCATAAAGGAAGCTATGTAATCCTATTTTTAGAGAAATTGTTTGATGGCACCTATAGAAAGATTATTTAAATGTATATGTGCTAAATTGTGCTAAACTTTATGTTAACAGGAATAAATTATTTTGGAAGGTATATATTATATGTATTATATATATAATATATATACACATATAAAACATAGGACAATGGGATTGACTATGCATATTGTCAAGTAATCCAGAAAGAAAGCAATGTTATATACATGCCCTGATAGCACAAGCTTTTGTGTTTGAATTTTAAAAGTCTGTTTTGTGATTTGACTATTTTACATTGTTTTTGTTGCTGTTTTTGACATACCATACCAGAAATTTGAGCAAAACAGGCATTGATATTCAAAGCACAAGTGGGCGAAGATTTCACCTTAAGCCCATAAAGTCAGAAAAATTTTAATATGATTAAAAGTCTGAGACAGGTTGGGAAAGGGGCAGGGGGAGAAGTAGTACGTATAGTGTCTGAAACACTTCAACACCATCAACAGGTTAGGATGCTGCTGCTGGCTGTGATACAGATTTTCAAAGAAGAACCTACCACCAAAGTATGCTATCTGGTTTGGAAAAGAACAAGAAGATATCCTAAGACCTCCCCCATCTCCTCTTCCAAAATGTTTTCAAGCAAAGACAAAAGTCATCAGGAAAAAAAAATTCTCCATCAAAGTCTGTATTTCAAAATGCCTTAGCATTGTTTATAATTTTGAGCAGCCTGAGCCCTTAAAAAAAAATCTCATGGAAAGAATCAAGGAGCATCTTGTGTTTGTGGTGTATATATTAAGATAATACTGGGGCGGAGGGTGGTTTAGAGTCGGAAGAATGTTTAAAATTCTAATATCTGACACTAGAGTCTATATTTCAAATGTTTTTAGTAGACGGCAAGGTGAGGAACCTTGAGAAAATAGGACATAAAGTATCCTTCTGAATTCCATAAGATAAGTTTGGCTGCCCCATCTATAAGTACTCCCCCACTATAAGGACTCCCTCTCTTTTCTCTCTTACTCCCCTGGTACAGTGAAAAGTGAATGAATAAGGAGTAAAGAACTATAGGGTTTTGTTGCTCCAATTCAAGTCCTTGACCAAGTCATTGTTTCCCTCTCTGGGCTTCTCAGTTTGTATTTACAAAAGCACTGGGCTTGGAATCAAAAAGACGTGTTACCTTGAGTTCAAATCCACTCTCAGACATTTACGAGCTGTGTTACCCTGGGCAAATCATTGTTAACCCTGTTTACCTCAGTTCCTAATCTATAAAATGAGCTAGAAAAGGAAATGGCAGACCATTCCCATATCTTTTCTAGAAAACCCCAGCTGGGGCCATTGAAGAATCAGACATGATGAACAAAGCATCTAGGTGGTGCAGCCAGGCCTGGAGTCATGAAGACGCACCTCCCTGAGTTCAAATCAGGCCTGGCCTCAGGCATTTAGCAAAGTCGTGACTCCAGCTGGACAAGTCTCTTAACCCTGTTTGCCTCAGTAGTCCATCTATAAAATGAGCTGCATATGGCCAATCACTCCAGCAATCTTTGGCAAGAAAATCCCCAATAGGGTTGTGAGTAGTCAGACACAACTGAAATACCAAAATCATCTATAAAATGGAGGTATTTCTAAAGTCCCTATCCATTGTAAAGAAAACAAAAAGATTAAGTTACAGAAAGGAAAACGTGAACAATTCACAGGGACTATACCTAATAAATTTTAAATTAAAAAGGTAGATTTTGGAAGACATAAAGAGGAGAAGCAGAAGCTTCTCTTGGTTTGTAAGCAGGCTTAAAAGAAAGGAATTTTCTGTTTTGCCATTTTAAGAATCCATTATTAAGTTTTTGGAGCCTAATGGATTTCAGTTGAATCATGAGAATGCAAAAGAGCAAAAATCCTAAGGTAATTGAATAAGTAAATGAACTGGAATGCAGTTGATAAATTTTGTGCAGTGGTTTTAATGATACTGGAATGTAAAGATTTTTTAAGAACTTTTGCACCTTGGCAGAACTTGCTCAACAAATTAGGATAAATAAATGATAAGCCAATCAGACTTAAAAGAATTCCCCTCCCTTAAAATTAATTTTTAAAAATTGTTTTTTTCTCCTTAAAGGGAAGGAAGCAACCATTTTAATGTCTAGGATGTATCTGTACTGTGCAAAACATATATAACCTTACCAGTATTATTATCTCATTTGATAATTATCTCACACGGTGCTATTGTTATCTCCATTTTATACTTGAGGAAACTTAGGTGTTCTACAGTGACTTCCCTGGGTCAGTAGGTGTGTGTAGTGTATGTGTCTGAGACTGACTTTGAACTTGTCTTCCTGGCTACAGGCCCGGTGTTCTGGGGTTTCCTGCCCCACCTAGCTCAATCTCTCAATTCCTTTTGGTTGTGAATTCAGTCTTTTCAGTTGGATTTGACTCTTTGTGACCTTATTTGGGGTTTTCATGGCAAAGATAGTGGAATGGTTTGCCATCTCCTTCTCTGGATTATTTTACAAATGTAAAACTGAGGGTAAGTGTCTGAGGGCCAAATTTGAACTCAGGAAAGATGATTTTTCCTGGTTCAAGACCCAGCGCTCTATTCACTGTACCTCTTACTGTAAAATACTCCCGTGCCTCTCACTAACAACCGGACACACCTCATCAATTCCCATGGGTCAATAATTATCTCCTCTCTTCAATGACTCCTAAACATATATGTACATGATACATCCATACATATGTATGTATATTTTTATATATGCATGTGTGTATGTACAGGCCCCAACTAAGTTTATTGGACATCTTGGACATCTCAAACTCAACATATACAAGACAATTGAGTTATCTTCCTTACCAGATCCATCTTCTCTACTAAATTCCCTTCCTTTTGAAAACACCCTCATCCACAAGTAAGTCTCCTAGTTCCATAACCCCACAGTATGTCCTCAACTTCTCATTCTACTCCCCCCCAACATAACTACATCAGTATCTTGTGCTCCTTCTGTGTCGCTTTCCTCTGGATTTTCACAAGTCTATCTCCCCATTTCAATCTCTCTCCACATAAGGAAAATAGTGCTCCTTAGAGTTCAGGTCTCACTAATATCATCCCCTTACTTTTAAGAGTCCTAGTGACCTCTAGAATAAAAATTAAACCCCACTGGCTTTTAAACCCTTCAGAAATTGAATCCAACCCTCTCTTTTCCAGCCCGAGTAAACATTATCCTCCACTCATTCCTACAGCAAAGTAAAAAACTAAATAAATCTCATCCCTGACCTGTGTTTTGCAACCCTTAAATATAGACACATTTTTCCTAACCTTTGCCTCTTAGAATCCCTGCACTTTCAGAGTCAAAACTCAAACATTATTAAAATTTAGTTTTGCCTTGATCCCTCACTAAAAGCTAGATTTCCTGAGGTGGGTTACTTTTTTTTTTTTATCTTTGAGGGGAAGGAAAGTAATAAGCACTTGAGCACCTACTATGAAGTCAAGCACTGCGCTAAGTTACACTTTTTGCAAATATTCTCACATGATCCTTACAACAATCCCATAACATAGGTGACAATCCAATAGAAGAAATTGAGACAATTGAGATTTAAGTGGTGACTTGCTCACGTAAGGTCTGAGGCCAAATCTGAACTCAGGTCTTCTGACACCAGGCCCAGAACGCTATCCACTGCTCTACCTGCCACCAGTGTATGTGTTGTCTCCTTAAACAAAAAGTTAAACTATGTTTATGTTGTTATAAGATTGTTTGAAAACAAATTCAGGTCATACAGAGAACTGACCAGTAGCTGTAATCTGTAAGCTTAACATCACCTGAACCCCAAAATGCCCTCCACTCTGAGTGACAAATACTGTTTTTATAATATTTTGTTAATGCAAAGCATTTTGGCAGAGAGATAGAGAAAGGGAGTCTGAGAGGAGGGAGGCAAATTCATACACATACACTTTCTAAGATGATATCTGAATCACATCTGAAGAACTTAAAATTTTAAAAGTTGGAGAACATAGGAAGTCGGATGTATGTAGTTCAATCAGGGTAGAAAAGTGTGTATCTTGTCTTCTGAACAAATCCCATATTCTGTCTCAGATTGAATGAGCTGTGTGTGTGTGTGTGTGTGTGTGTGTGTGTGTGTGTGTGTGTGTGTGTGGTGGGACTGTTAGTTTCATATTGAGCAAACATTGTTTTCAAGCAAATTGCTGCATAGCTCTATAACCTTCCCCAGGAGTCTAGAATCCTGTTAGAGATTCTTTTCTGTTCAAAATTTAACTATAGACTATTTCTCCTAGCTTTGTGACATCTGCAAATTTGACAAATGTACATCTATTCTTGGGGTTTTTTTCAACCATCAAAATTAATTTTATTATGAAATAGAAAATTACCAATGAACATGACCAGAAAAATATACAATTATACGTGAAACTATATCACTCCTTTATTTTAATAATTCACTAAATTTCATATGATGGTCCCAACACTGCCCCACTGTCTTATATTGTCCCTGCAAAAAATAAAAATAAAAAAATAAAACAGTCAACTCTGCCTTGTATTTTTTTAAAAGTTTAATATAATATTTATATTTCCTTAACTTTTTTAAATGTCAAAAAAGAATATTCCCATAGGCACAACAAAACATAAAAGTCAGATTCTATGTGAAATCATGAATCTCCATTTCACATTTGCTTCCCTAAAAAAAAAAATCTGTAGACTGCTTTTCAAATTCTCTTATTTTTCTAGTTCCTTCTGTTTCCTGCTGTGCCTTTAGAAAAATGTTAAAATAGCCTGATTTTTAAAATAATCGCCATTTTAAAAAAAGCCAAAGGGCCCTGCAAAAGAAATTACTTTTGGGATAAGGAGAAAGTCAGAAAATTTTTGTCCTCTAGAGCCACCCTTGAGACGATTGCTTGAATTTCAGAGCCATTAGGTCTATCAACCATAGACGGTAGTAGCAGGGGCCTCAGAGAGCAGTGGTGATCATGTATGGAGTTTTGAGGCATACAAAGAACAGATTAGACACTGAAAAAGAAGCTTCAGGACTAAACAAGGGTACTGACCAAACCCAGGAGACAACCACTGTGGCAGGAAATGTAGGACTCTGGGAGAGAAAAAGGCTCCCAACAAACAGGATACTCAGGAGAACAATTTATTACATATGTTCTATTATTTTGTGAATGAGTTCCACAAAATCAGCTGGCACGTATGCAAGCACTTAAATAGTACTGTTGACAATGTTTCTATCTCAAGTGTTTAGAAACTAGACTTGTGGAAATCTTTCCAAGGAGTCTTCCAAAAACTTAACCAGACCTCCAGTGAGAAAGGTAAACCTTGTAAGAAACTCAGGATGGGAAAAATTTGCTTCAGGTAATTAAAAAAGACTCTTACTTGGACATTTTGGTTCCAGATGCCATTTTCCATTTATGCATTTTGTATTTTTGAAGTCTGAATTACAATTATATCTAATGATATCAATTCTTTACACTTTAAGTTGACTTGTAAATCTTCAAAAATCTCTGATGCACGTCTCCCAAGTCCAACATGGTTTTTAAAAGAAGACAAAATTTTTAAATGATACTGGCTAAGGGGTATCATTTAAATCAGAAGTATCAAACTCAGAGCTCAGCCTTCATTGGTGACCAAACCAAAACTAAAATGTGATTGGGAAGTAAGAAAATTAATAAAAATATAATAAACCATGGATAGTATTATATTGTACTTAACTGTTGGTACATACAGGGGATTGTGTCCACATTGGTATTCCCCTCTCAGACAAGTCATCTTCAATGTTCATTCATTTAATGAGAAATGATCATCAAGTGTAGATCTACTTCCAGCTGCAGGATTGAGGGAAATTTCATGGTAAATTAACAGTTGAGTCTTGAAGAATGAGTTAAGGTTGTCGTAAGCACACTATTAAGCCAACATATGCTTGGAAAGCTTTATAGCACTAAGCTGAATATATATTATAATGGATAACATGAGTTTTTAATATTGAGATTTCCAATAGGTTGTACGTAGGGAAATAGATATTTCTCATATCTTTGGAGGATAAGGAAATAAATTACCTATATTTCCCTGCTAACTTCTGAGTACTATTAAATAAAATTAATTGATAGCACTTTGTGGAGGTCATTCACAAAATAAGAGACACATGAATTGTTCTCCTGTCATCCAGACTGTATTGGTCTCCTCTCCCAATGACTTCAAAAATTCAATATCAATATTAACTGGAAAAAGTTAATAGTCATATTTCTGGTAACTGAGCAGTTGGAAAATTTAATTTATAAATTTCCCCAAAAAATATTATCAAGATCACCTTTTGTAATTTGTCATTAGACTAGTATTAGTCATTAGACTCTATAGTCTAGTATTATATAGTATATATATACTATATAGTATATATACTATAGTATAGACTACATAGACTAGTATTTGTCATTAGACTATATAGTCATTAGACTCCTCAAATAGTTGGAGTTAGAAATCATATTGATTGTGGGGTGGGAAATTTCAATTGCATATTAAGATCCCTAAAGCAGAGCAGATTCTCTCCTCCTACTCCAGTCTCCAAACAGAACTTTAGAAATGCCAGGAGGAATAATTAAATTTGTTAATAAAAAAAACAGAGAAATAACTTTCTCCATTCACTCCAGGACTTCACCACTTCAGAATTTTGTGGGAAGTTTGAGCAGAGACAATTACAATAATCCAGGGAAAGTCTGAAAGGCAAGGAAATAAATGCCAGTACCCAGAAGTCAGAGCCAATGTTCAAGCACCCCCAGATAGCCCACAATCCAAATCACAGCAGGAGAAAGGGCCAGGGGCAGTACTTGGAAGGAACAAATTAAATATCTGGGATCTCAAAATCTGCTATCAAAAGAAACATCTGTTTGGGTCATATCAGGATCACAGCAAGTTACTGCGCCAACTGGATTTGGCGTCAGGCAAATAAGAGAAGATGGAAAAGAGGCCAAGGTCAGAACTGAACTCCAAGCACCAAGAAGACCGAGCCAAAGCCCAGGAATGCCTGCTGAAGGTAGACTAGTCTTAGCCCAAAACATTCAAGAGGTCAAGCAAGCCTGTCCACACCATCAAAGACAATAGGAAGCAGAAAGGACTCAGGACACTTACTATGTGTACAAAGCACCCTTATCAGGAAACTGGAGACTGAAGATAGGACATACAAGTAAGTATAATCCAAATACAATGAAAAAAAAAAAAAAAAAAAAGAGCAAAATGCAAAATATAATGAGGCAATACTAAGAAGCCCCAGAGCTAAAACCAAAATAATACAGTAAATGCTACAGTAAGCCCAAGTTAAGACTCAGAGAAAAGACTATTCTAGCCACAAGGACTACAGTGTACCTGGAAGAAATTGAAGTAAGCCATAATGAAATACAATGTTAAATAAAATGTCAGCTAGGAAGAAAACACCTGTCAAGGAGAATCAATAGCTCAGAAAAGATGGTGACATTATCCAAGAATTGAATTCACTGAAAATTAGAAAGGTCCAGACAGAAAGAAGCAACTCCAACAATGAAGCAAGAGACATATTAAAAGATCAAATAAATTGGAAACAATATACAGAATAGCTGCTACAACTGTCCATAAAAATGGAAAAAATAGCTACCAAAATAATTAAAAGTAGTGAATGGTGTGAAATTATGAAGATCAACACTGGTCAGGTTCCACAGGTTTGAAAGCTATTTGTATTGTTTTGTAGCTGTATTTATTTGTGTAATAATTTGGTCATATTCCTTTTTTTGTTTTTAAATGCTTTGCTATAAGAAATGAGTGATGTCTTGAACAAAAGGAGGTGATAGACATAGGAAAATCCAAATAGTGTTAATATATCAATTAAATTATTATTTTAAAAAATCAAAAGATTGAAGAAACAAGCAATATGAAGTAAAATACACGCTATCAAAAACTTCTGAATAATTTTGAGGACTTTTATAGACTTAAGGGTAAGATGAACAGAATTCTGCAAGAGAACCATTTATGCAAAGTTAAAAAAAAAACTTGGAAAGCTGTAAACTATGCTCATACAATGACTGAATTTATGATGATTCCCAAGGGACTGATGAGGAAATATGCTATTCGTTATAAAGAGATGAAACACACACACACACACATACACACAGATAAAACATACGTATGTACATATGGATATATATGTATGTATATGTATGTATATATATGGAAATAGACATTTTTTTCATACACTAGGGAGGAGAATTTGAGTATACTTATTTGTCACAAGAAATGTTTTAAATCCTTAGTTTTTTTCCAATGGGGCAGGGAATGGAAAATATATTTCTAATAATATAAAAAAATGGAGAGGATATACCTGAGGCTCCTTAGCCAAAGATGTGAAATGTTGCATGAACTTCCAGATGAGGTCAAGGTATTCATTTTACATAGCTTTTGTTACTTTGTTTACAAGAAGAAACTTAAGTACTTTAAGTTACTTTAAGAAGTGCAAATGTAATCAAAGATCAAAACATCAAAAAAACTGGGGGAGATTACTTGGGGGCAAAAAGCAAGAAAGGGAGATGGAGGGGAGGACCTTGTTAACAAAAAAAGCAGTAGTAATTCATTCACACGGAGGCTGTGTCCCACGTCTCTCTCCTGAGGTCATCACTTCTGTCCATGTTAGGAGACGAGCTGACAGATATGCTTAAGCCACCCTCGGTCCTCTGGGGAAGATCGCCCTGGATCGAGCTTCAAAGTTGTTTTTCCCCCTACATTGTTGTCTTTAGTATAAATAGTTCTCTGGTTTTCTGCTCACTTCTTTCTGTCATTTCACTACTACCCAGGATTCTCTAAAGATCTCTGTCTTCATTCCTTGTGACACAAATATTCTATTAGATTAATAAACAGTTTGTTCACATGCCCCAGTTGTCTAGAAGTTGTCCAAATCTATAAGATTACCATCTAGTTCTTTGCTTTTCTTCCCCCGCCCTTGCCTTTTTAACTCCTCCTTTAAAAGGATCAAGGCAACTAAATCTAGGTACAAGCCCTGGAGGTCAGGAGGACCTGAGTTCAAATATGCCCTCAGACACTTACTATAGCTGTGTGCCACTAGCTGAGTGACCTTGGGCAAGTCATTTAACCCTGTTTGCCTCACTTTCCTCATCTGTATAATGGGCTAGAGAAGAAAATGGCAAACTACTCCAATATCTTTGCCAAAAAAAACCCAAATGAGATCACAAGAAGTTGGACATAATAGAACAACAGCATATGTTCCCTTTTCCTCTTTATGAACAGAATTCTGGCCAATTTTTTTTGTCCTGTTCTTATGTGGGAAAAAGTCACTTTGCACTCATTTTCTCACTGGATTGTTTTTTATCATTATTGGGTATACAGTTCAAACTTTGGAGGAGTTTCTCATTAGGTAAAATTGGGATCAAGAAAGCTTAGTTTTGCTGTGACTTTATTCCCCAATATTATTCTCCCTCTTTTTTCCTTGAGTTTGATGTTTGTTATTTTTGTTATATATTCAGCCCTGCTTTGTGCATTTTAGATTTTGAAGATCATTGATGGACTCCCTTCCCCTATTCCTTCCTCTATATTTGTATACTTGTGCATACTTTTTATGCACCCCAGTTATGAAAAACCATACAACTCCTTCCAATTGTTCAAATATGTCTTTCTAGGGTTGCTCTGTATTTGAAGTGTTGAAGTTCTTACTCAGCTCTGGTCTTTTCAAATCAAGATATATCTTCTCTTTCCATTAAAGATCCATTTTTTCTCCTGTAGGATTTATCCTCAGCTTTTCAGAGTAAGTTATTCTTGGTTCTAGGACTGTCTCACTTGCCTTTTAAAATACCGTATTCTAAGATCTCCAAGGAAGTTTAGTGGGAGCTGCCAGCTGGGTCTTCTGTGACTGAATATAGACTGAGCTTCATAGAGACTGAACATGAATGGTCTTTGAATTGCTTTCTTTCTGGATTCTTTTACATTATTTTTTCTTTTATGTGAGAGAAAACTGGATTTTTGCAATGATATTCCTGGGACATGCAAATGATCCATTATGTCTGATCCTAGTAAGTTCTGGGCAGTTTTCATCTACAATTTCTTGAAAATATAGTGTTCCAGGGTTTTTTAAAAATCCTTTCACCATTTTGGGGAGCCCTGAGAGAGCTAATGATGGGGTGTTTGGGTGCATGTGCTTGGGTCCCAATTTTAAAATCACATTTCTCTTTCAAAAATCACATTTCTCTCTAGCCTCACAACACTATCCCACGCAGTTTCTCCCCAGTCTAAGGACACCGACTGCCCTAGAAACAACCTACCTCCGCCCTGCACCTATAGAATTCCCCCAGTCTAAGGACACAGACTGCCCTAGAAACAACCTACCTCGCCCTGCACCTATAGAATTCATCAGTTTGAACCAGCTGTGTACTGGGTTGTAACATTTACTGCTCACTGACCAATCATACGTATCCTACACTTACACATACATATACTCCCTTACATTTATCTTGTCTAACACAACATTGGCATTTCTTAGTCCTGACCGCTAGTTGATTTAGTGACATTTCAGACCTAACATCACACCTCCAGGCTTGGGCTATTTCCCAATGAATTTTGCATAAAATACCTACGCAGTAGATAACAAAAGTGCATGTTCCTTTAAGAACTGACCACTCCCTAATCCTACCCCAAAACACCTAGGTAGAATATTTGGCACAAGGGACACTATAGAATATCCTATATAAACTTTCCCTGTACCCCTCTAAGGTTGGAGGTTCCCCAAGAACTCTCGCCCGCTGAAAAGCTTCATAAATCTTTACCTTGACCTCAACAATGCTTGAATCCGTGAATTCTCCAGGACGTGCCCCTGGCACCCCGGTCTTTGTGGGGGGGGGGGGGGGGGGGGGTGTCTCACGCCTGCCTTCCAGCCCTCATCGCTAGTATTAGGGACCTCGCAGCACCTGTCCTGTGCTGTCCAGCCCTAGGGTCTAGCACCTATGACACCAAATTACAACGGTCTGCTCCATGGCAACTTGCCTGCTTGCCCCATCGTGGGGTTTTTAAAGGTCTCCTGCTGGGGCCTGCTGACTACCTGGGAGATTTCTAAGCGTATCTTCTCTTCTCTTGCTCCTACTGGAAACAGAACCTCACAGGCCCACTGGGTCACTCTGTGCTTGCTTTGCTGGACAACACACCCTTTTCCTCTTCATGGGCAGAATTCTGGCTAACTTTTTTGCCCTGTTTTCATGTGGAAAAAAATCACTTTCTTGTATATAGTTTCTCACTGGATTTTTTTTATCATTGTTGGGTATACAATTCAAACTTGGGGGGAGGGATTCTCATTAGGTAAAAGAAGTGAGAGCTGAGCAGTGTACCCCCTCATTTCAGGCAGCTATTTCTGCCTTTATTCAAGTGATTGATTAACACGATGTCCTCTCAGATCCAAATGCTAGAGCCAAAACAGAAAAAACATGATGGACAATCCTTGGTCATTCAGTCAACTCAATCAATCTAGCCCATTTTCTCATAAAGTTAGCATGAGAAATTTTGTCAACTTTAATGTTGGAATCTAGGTAAAATGTAACATCTTTTCTAAAAATGCACAGAAGAGAACTTACAGAAAGCCAGAAAGAATTCACAGACAAGTAAGACAGAAACAGCATAGAAGCAAAAGCAGTCCATAAGATCCACAGTTTTTATGTACAAGACTCTTCTTCTGTGATACTGAAATTAAATGGCGTGCTAAGTTCAGAAGAAAAAAAACACTTTTTTTTATAAAAAATAGAGGTAAGGTTTATCTACAGCATCCCCCAGAACAGATCCACAGTTTCATTAATAATGCTTTCATAAAAGGAAGTGGGCTTTGAATACCCTTCCTCTCTCAGAAATCCCTTCCCACAGAAGACAGGTCAAATTATGAACTGAATTAGTAGGTGTTACCCGCCCCACCTTCTCCCCCCCACCGCTGATGAGATCACAGGTGAATGGATGCCTCAATATTAGTTAAAAATTTTATTACAAGAGTTCTGGCAAAGTTCTGTTAACACTGGAAAGACCTGACTGCTTTGTTCTTACTTACCCACTAAAATCTGATGGAGCTGCCACACAGATCAGCTGGGCTGCACTGCAAAAAGGCTGAACAGTCAAAATAAATTAATCTTCCCTCAGGTTCCAGAATCACAGGTGTTGCCCTGAAAAATCTTCAGGGCTCAAGAAAAAAAATGACTCTCTTAACAGTGTTTTAGGCTTTACAATGAAGGGTTTGGGTTCATTTTGTTTTCTTTTACATTTTTGTAAGAGGAGACCTAACACCCCTCACCTCCTAATACATATGGGCGTCTTTTCTGGTTCTACACTGATTGATCTAGAAATAGTAGAGAAGAATTGCTGCTTGTAATAGACTCGTGGGTAGTAAATTATAATCATCAGTGAAATTACAATCCAATTAAATTTAATGTCTTAGTGCAAGAGGAGGCACCCCCACCCCCAAAATCCCCAAATTACAATTACTTGAATTTTAAAATAGCATCATGATAACAATTAAGGCACCCCACCCCCAAATCCCATAATTACAATTACCTGAATTTTAGAATTGGCAGCATACTAAAAATTAAGTCATTGGTGTGTAGGGGAAGTCAAATAGGCATTTTGATAATTAAAGCCCATAGGATCTAAGGATATTTTCAGGAAAACTCAGGAAAATTACATTTGCCTCAGTACAAAATTATCAGTTTTAAAAATCAACATTGAAATATGGTTATCTAGAAAAGTATGGAGGAAATGGGTGAGGGGGGATAGATAGTGGAGGTGGCATTTTGTTGAGATTGAAAGATTGCCCAATCAAGAAAAGTTAAAGGTGTAGATATAGCAGACTCAAAAGACTTCTTTTTTTCACTATTTTATATCCTTATCAGAATGTTCAGGAAAACAAGACATTTCTCTTAATCACTCCAAGTACCCTTATTTGAAAGTCAATAATAAAATATTTTCAACAGAGTAAAAGCAGGAAATTATTCCAATTAAAAATCTTCATTTTTTACAGGAAGACTTTCCCAACCCTTCTCAATTCTATCTAGTGCCTTCCCTCTGTTTCTATTTATACTACATATAGTTTGCTTTGCATGTATTTTGTTTGCTTGTTTCGCCCCTATTAGATTGTAAGCTTCTTTGAGGATAAGAACATCCTCTCTTTTCCCTCTTTTTGTAACCCAAGCACTTAGCATAGTCCTAGCACATAGTAGGTATTTCATAAATGTTTATTGGTTGATCATCTGGAGTCATCAGAAACCATCAGACACAGCAAAGAGATATCAGGAAAAAGTTAAGCGAAAAACATACCATTTCTTTCAGCCAATCCTCTGTGACTCACAGAGACTTCATTTTGGTTACCCAGATTTCATTAGTTTGTCAATATCCACACTCTAGAGCCAACCAAAACTGGTTTAAGGCTAAATTTGTCAAATTGACCTACCATGCCCTATCACTTAAAAATTTTTAAAGTATCATATCTTGGCTTTCACCCAAGGTGTCTGGGAGAAGAGGAGAGAATTACGAGAAATGTCTTTCCCCCTCCAAGTATTCTGATTAAGTTTGGAGGATAAACATATAATAGATTAACTGAGAATCAAAGTATGAATTAAGATGGTGACTCCCAAGAGTTCTACAAAGAGAGTAGGTGAAAGGAGCCAAATGGAAGAAAGAAGAGATGTTGGGAAGGTAGAAAGCCTATGTCCTGCTACATGTGGAAAGAGGCAGGGATCTAGAGTCAAAAGATATGTAGACTGTTGGAATCCTACCTGGATCTGCGTGATCTGAAGGCAAGTAGTCATAGCCTCAGTGGCCTCAGTATTCTCCTCAGTACACAATGTGTACTGATGAAATGTGGTACCACATGGTCAGAAACCACCTATTAGGTAGTTACTAAGCTAAAGAATCAAAACTCTTTGGGTGTACAGTTTAACCAATGGTAAATCAAGATTATAGTCTATTGCAGAGGTGTCAAACACGTGGCCAGCCTGCTACATGGTATCCCACAACATTCCTAAGGACAGCCCAAATCAGATTAAAATGTAATTAGAAAATATTTAGCAAGATAAATAAAAATACAATAAAAGAATATTAATCTTAAAACTTTCAATACTGTGGCACTTACGTAGGGATCCTTATGTATAGTTTAGTGGCTCCCATTTCTATTTCAGATTGACTCTACTGAACTGTATACAGTATTCCTTGATTTTCCACCTGAATTATCTTGCCCAAAAATTTCTTTCAGGTTAGGGATCCACCATTCCACCCCATTTATTTTGATGTAATAAACACAGAATCCAAAACGAAATCACAAAATATTTAATGTAGATGTTAAGGAATTCTCCTGAAACCCTATCACAGTTCCATGTGAATAAGTACTTAATTTGAAAAGGATTGGCTTTGGCCATTGAATCAAACAAATGAAATACACAAGGAATATCTTGGCTGATAGAATCAGCTATGTATAAAACAATAAATCAGTTAAGAGTTCACCACAGAGTCCAGTGGTAGAGATTCCAAGTTCAGGAGCAGCAGATTCTAAGTGATAAGGGGAAAACTAGGCTCCTGAGAAGCAATTGATCTTAGGAAGGAAGAAGAGATTTTCTTTCCTTCTTTCCTCGCCCTTACACTGGCCCATGCCATCCAAAAAAATTGGACCAGAATGAGGCAATGTATCCAAACTGGAGCAGAGGGACATACTGAGGAGAAATGTAGACTCAAACAACCTCTAAGGGAGAGGAAACATCTTCGAGGAATATGACTCCTCTGACATAAAGGAGGGTTGACTATGGATTCAAAAAAGAAACATACCCTTGGGGTCCAGAGGAGCAGTCTTGCTGGCAGAGAATTGGAGCTCACAGGACTTCCCAGGAGTACTAGGGATTATGAATATTTGCCACATGTATAGGATACACTTAAGCCTCCCTTATTAGTAAGAACTTTAAGTTTGCTTTAGGGAGAGTGTACCTATTTTGTACCAACTGTTTCTAGTACATCTATTTTAATAAATACCATTGCTAAAAGCTAATTAAGCCTAATCTGATTATTAATTGGGAAAACACACTTGTTGGGGTTTGTGTACTCAAGTAACCATCTATCAGATTATCATCTATCAGATTATCCCTAGAACCCAAAGTAGCAGCTGTCCTCTGTGGGTCCCAAACTCTAGCTTTAATTACAAGTTGCAGAGAATCAGAAAGGGGGTTATGATTACACAAAAAATTATACCTGAGAATTCTGTAAGACCAAACTAGTTCACAGGATCCAGCTCCTGTAGTAGAATCTAGCAGACTGTAGTAAAATCATGGATTTGGGGCTATAAAGGACCTTAGAACTCAACTTCTGACTCTCTCCTTTTACAGATGAGAAAACTGAGCCTCAGAGAGGGTAAATGATTTTCCCAATGCCACAGGTAAATCATTCGCAATTAAATGTAACAGTTCTGGAATGTGAAACCAACCATCTGATTAAAAATCAAGCGTTCCTTCCAAAGCATCAGGTTTAACGTCCTCTTCTTGCGTCCTTGAGTCTTTTTTTGTTATAACTACAAAGTTGTACACTGCCTTCTCATGGTTACGGAAAGAATGGGAATTAATGAGATGACAAGAGCCTGACTGGGACAAGTAAAAAGTGGAGAAAAGCAAGGAAGTTCAGAAGCAGTGGTCAAAAATCTAAGTGCAGAGAATAGTGGTGTAGGGGAAAGTAGAACCAGGAAGGGCCAGGGAAAAGGGAGACCCGCAAGGAGAAGTACAGGAAAAGGCCAAAGGCTGTTTCTTAAATTCATGCAACCTAAAAAAAATTCATGAAATTTTCATTTAAAAATTCATAATGTCTCCTGAGAGTGGTATTGTATCTTTTCTTCTAACACCCAGTATACAACAGAAGAGAATAAACTCCAAGAATTTTTGCAAAGGATTGTCAAGGACAAATGGGGAGTCAGGTTTATACTTGGCCCCAGATGGAATTCTAAGAGCAAAGCATAAGATTTTCAAAGTCTGACAAATTTAGGGATGAGGAAAGGGGATCAGGGGGAGTCTTTCCTTACAGTTGTAATTATTTGAAAATAGAATAAGCTCTTTAGAAGGCTAGTTTGCCTGTGAGGCTTGAAGTAAGACCAGTTGTTAATGTTAGAGAGTAGATTCTTCTTGTACAAGTTCGTGCACAGATTAGACCATGAACTGCTGAGGTTACTCATAAAAAAAAGTTTCGATTTTTTTTTCCCAGTTTAATGAAAGAATCTCTAATAAATGTGTTTAGGCTGCTACTCTGAGAGCATCAGAAACTGATATGATTTTGTCTCAGTGGAAATGACATGAAAAAAAGTTTTTACCATGTTCTTTGCAGCTCCCCCTAAAAACCATGGGAGTTTTCCATCTGACTTTGTAGCTGAAATCTTCCTTGTGTGTGGTTTCTCTATTAGCATGTGAGCTCCTTGAGAGCAAGGACTATGTTTTTCTGCTTCTATGCCCAGTATTTAGCACAATGCTTGCATAGTAATCACTTAATAAGTGCTTATTAATTCATTCATGAGCAGATCTCTTTTCAAGATTTCTTTTTGCAATTTGTAAATTTATTTTATTTTTAATTTATGGAATAAAACAAGTATTTCTATAACAATAATAAAAAGATGATTGCAATGAAACTGTAAATTTGTTATGTACTTTTATGATTCCTTTTAAATATGTAATAAAGTTATGAAAATTTCCTTTTTTCTTCCTTTCCCACCCCCACTCTAAAGATTTCCAAAATATGTTCCCACAAGTATTTTAATTTTCAAGTCTGGGGTCCAATGCAAATTCATCCTAGCTGTGTGGGTTTGTCCTTTGTTGACGAAGAAGGCCATACTATCAGAGAAATGATGACATCAATTGCACTTGACTTTGTTCTGAGTGAGTGAGGGCTGTGCAGGTCACCAGCCTCACTTCTCCTCCACAGCCATCTGGATCCAGTGACCAGATATTCATCAGGATGACTGGAGATGACCCAGGATGAGGCAATTGGGGTTGAGTGACTTGCCCAAGGTCACCCAGCTAGTGAGTGTCAAGTGTCTGAGGTGAGATTTGAACTCAGGTCCTCCTGACTCCTACACTGGTGCTCTCTCCACTGCAACCCTAACCTGTCCCCATCCTCGTCAAACTCATTTTTCCATAATCTTTTAGTTTGTCTCTTATCCTGTTCCCCATATTCACATTTTTCAAATCTCTTCCTCTTTCCTCAAAAATTAACCCCTACCTCTCCCACTCAACAGAGAATGTGGTTAATTAATAGTTAACCTAGCCCCAGGGGTGGGGAACCTGCAGCCACGTGTGACCTTCTAGGTCTTCTAGTGTGGCCTTTTGCTTGAGTCCAAGTTTTACAGAATGAATCCTTTTATTAAGAGGATTTGTTCTCTGAAGTTCCGGATTCAGTCAAAGGGTGGTACTTGAGGCCCTGTTGAATTGATAGTTTTTAACCTTTATTTGAAGATGTCCAGTGAACTGACTAGCTCCCAAGGCAGCCCAATCCAAATTAGGGAATTCTTTCTTGCCTTGAACTTAGATTTGTCTCCCTGTAGCTTCCATCTACCCACTGCTCCTGATTCTGTCTCCTGGGCCAAGCAGATCAAACAAAGCTAATGTCTATTCCTCTAAATACCTTATGGACTCTTCATGCACTTGAAAACTGACATCATCTCTCCTGATATTGCACACACTGGTACAAAAAAAAAATCCAAGTTCTATATTAGGGAACATGGTAGTAACATTAGCCATTTATGAAATGTTAAAATGAAATTAACTTAGACACTATGATGAAAATAGATCTTTTATGAAGCAGAAATGGTAAAGCTCAGCACTGCATTACCACACTGCAGCAAACCCTAGCATTTCTTCAGTATAAATAATAGGCCCTTGTCCTCAGGCTATGCTGACTGTTAAACATATGATAACAAACTGCTCCAGATTAAGCATCATCTCCGTGCCCACACGTGCTGTTATAACACTACAAATTGCTCAAATTAAGCAGTTCTCTCTCCTAGTCTATGGTGTTCAGAGTTGAAGGAAGGATAGCTCCGATTTCAAAGGGAAAAAAAATCAGAAATGGTTTCCGACGCTTTCTATAAAATTTCAAAGCTTGTCTTTCATCTTGGTGCCTTCTTTGCTCATGCCATCACTCACATCTGGACTGGACTCATTTGCTACCACCCAACCACCACCATCTCCATGACATCTTCCCCAGCCCACAACTAAAAGTGACATGTCTAGATTCAAGTTTCTCATAATATGACTATCTGGATCTCTCTTTTGCCCTTTTCACTATACCTTCTAATACTTAAATTTAGTTATAAAATTTCTCTCCTCTCCCTCCCTCTCCCTCTTTCTGTACATATACTCTTACCCTCTCTGGATATATGTATACACATATATATGTATATATATATGTGTATACACACATACACACATATATACATACATACATATGTATATATAGACCCATCTGCATATGCACATACATATACCCATACATGCATGCATATATATATATATATACACATATGCATATACATACACATACATACACACACACATACACCACTGAGGATGATACACAAAAATACAAAATTTTTGTTTCAAATAATGTTACAGAACTTCTTCCTGCTTTATAATAAATATGTTTTTTTAACATACAATTTTTGGTTAATATGAAAATATGTTTTACATGACTTCATATGTGTAATGGATCTCATATTGCTTGCTTTCTCAATGGATTGACAAAAGGCTGGATGGAGGGAAAAATTTGGAACTTACAATAAGAAAAGAATGTTTAAAAAAAATAAAACATACAGATTTTGAGGGAACCAGTGTCTCCAAAATTAACTTGCCTATGTAAAAACCATGGGTAAAACCCATGCATGTTGGTCTGTGAGGTTTGCAGATAGAACAGCCCTAGGATAAAGGCGTTTTAGGACAATTTGGGAGCAAAATGAAACAAATGTCACCTATATTTCATATCCTATAAATTCACCACATATAATATATGCTTTGATATGCATATAATTTCTGCTTCATACTTTCATTGAATGATTATGACCTTAATTTTAATATCACGAGTCTATAAATTTGTAGCTATTTATAACTGAAATGAATTTCAATTTGAATGAAACTCAAAATTTATTTCCTGTGCTCATTTCCATTCCTTGCCATTCACCTTTACTTTGGTATACACACACACACACACACACACACACACACACATGTGTGCTTCCTTTTTATAAGGTATGCACTACTTTGTAATACTTTCTTACTGTAAATCATATCTTTTTAAGTTTAATGGCACTAGGTTTTCTTTTTTCCACCGAATCCCTTTTCACATCATATAGACAATACTAGGGCTTCATGGGACACAATTTGTAAAACTCTGATGTATAAAACTCGCCAGCACTGTGAATGTGTGACACAATAACAGAAAATAAGCATAGTCTCCACTAAGGTTGGGAGCATTCCTTCAAGAGCACCAACGAGGCCCGGTGAATCACAGTTTCACGGTAGCTGGTCAGATGATGAAGACAGCAACATCAGAAGCTTAAAGTACTTATGTTTAGAGTGGAAAGGAATGTTAGAAGTCATCTGGTAGACCATGCTCATTTTGCAGATGAAAAAAGTGAGTCCTAAAGAGGATTAAATGACCTTGCTCAAACTCACAAAAATTGTGAGGTTGTGAAGCCAAGATTCCATCCTGGTCTCTCTCTGCCTCATGCAACAAACCACAAAAGGAGGACCCTATGGGAGGTAGAAACAATGTTTTGAGAGCACATTAAATGACTTGAAATGGCATAAAATGAACTTTGGTTCCTGGATCTAGGATAAGGGGAATATAAAGAGGAGGGGGATTGGTGGTTGTCCTTCATCTTCGAAGAGGACTAAAATGACATCACGATAAAGTGAAATTTCAGCGTGTCCAACTCTGGCTGATCAGCCCAATACAAGCTCAGAACGCTCTACCACAGGTTGGGCACAGATAGTCCATATGAATATTTGGGGTAGATACTCCAAATTTGTACATTCTATGTTTACTTTGTGTCATCTCAATTCTGCTTTGCTCAGAGGGCAGCACCCTTTCTGATGCGGGCATGCCATGCTGAGTGGTCCTGTGCCAGTGTCTCCCATGCTTCACAGTCAAATCCAAAGTTCTTGAGAGAGACCTTGAGAGTGTCCTTGTATTGCTTCTTCTTTTTATTTATTTATTTATTTGTTTAATTAACTTTTTACATTCATTTTCACAAATTTTTGGGTTCCAAATTTTCTCCCCTTTTATCTCCTCCCCCCACCCCAATACCCCAAGCAATCTAATTTTCCCTATCTCCAATCTGCCCTCTCTTCTATCATCCCTCCCTTCTCTTGTCTCCATCTTCTCTTTTCTCCTGTAGGGCCAGATGACTTTCTATTCCTCCTTAACTGTATGTCTTCTTTCCTAGTTGCAACAACAATACTAAACAATTGTTCCTAAAACTTTAAGTTCCAAATTCTCCCCATCCCTCCCTCCCCACCCATTCCCTTTGGGAAGGCAGGCAATTCAATATAGGCCATATCTGTGTAGTTTTGCAAATGACTTCCCTGATAGTCGTGTTGTGTAAGACTAACTGGATTACCATCCCTCCTAACCTGCCCCTCATTGTTTCTCTTCTGTCTTTTGATCCTGTCCCTCCCCAAGTATTGATTTCAAATTGCTCCCTCCTCCCTTTGCCCTCCCTTCCATCATCCCCCCCCTTGCAATATCTCCTTCTCCCCCACTTTCTTATACTGTAAGATAGGTTTTCATACCAAAATGAGTGTGCATTTCACTCCTTCGTTTAGTCATATGTGATGAGGGTAAACTTTTGGTTTTTTTATTTTTCCTCAGCTCTCCTCTTTTTCCCTCCACTAAGAAAAACTCCTACCTGCCTCTTAAATGACATATAGTTACACCCTTCCCTTTCCCTCTCTTTCCTCCCCCTACATTTCTCTCTCACCATTTACCTTAGTTTCTTTTAAGGTATGGTCCCATCCTATTCAGTTCAATCTGTGCTCTCTATCTCTGTATGTGTGTGCATGTGTGTATGTGTGTGCATGCGTGTACATGTGTATGTGTGGTCCCACCACCTACCCAGATACTGAAAAGTTTTAAGAGTTAGAAATATTGTCTTTCCCTGTATGAATGTAAACAGTTAACTTCTGGTAAGTCCCTTAAGACTTCTCTTTGCTGTTTCCTATTTCATGCTTCTTCTCATTCTTGTGTTTGAAAGTCAAATTTTCTTTTCAGCTCTGGTCTTTTCATCAAGAATGATTGAAAGTCCTCTGTTTCATTGAAAGACCATATTTTCCCTTGAAGTATTATACTCAGTTTAGCTGGGTAGGTGATTCTTGGTTTGAGTCCTAGTTCCTTTGCCTTCTGGAATATCCTATTCCACGCCCTTCGATCCCTTAATGTAGAAGCTGCTAGATCTTGAGTTATCCTGATTGTATTTCCACAGTACTGGAATTGTTTCTTTCTAGCTGCTTGCAAGATTTTTTCCTTGAGCTGGGAGTTCTGGAATTTGGCCACAATGTTCCTAGGAGTTTCTCTTTTTGGATCTCTTTCAGGTGGTGATCGATGGATTCTTTCAATACTTATTTTGCTCTCTGGTTCTAGAATGTCAGGGCAGTTTTCCTTGATAATTTCATGGAAGATGATGTCTAGGCTCTTTTTTTGATCATGAGTTTCAGGTAGTCCCATAATTTTTAAATTGTCTCTCCTGGATCTATTTTCCAGGTCAGTTGTTTTTCCCATGAGATATTTCACATTCTCTTCCATTTTTTCGTTCTTTTGGTTTTGTTTGGTGATTTCTTGGTTTCTCGTAAAGTCATTAGACTCCATCTGCTCCATTCTAATTCTGAGAGAACTATTTTCTTCAGTGAGCTTTTGAACCTCTTTTTCCATTTGGCTCATTCTGCTTTTGAAAGCATTCTTCTCCTCATTGGCTTTTTGAACCTCTTTTGCCAATTGAGTGAGCCTATTTTTCAAGGTGTTAATTTCCTCAGCATTTTTTTGGGTCTCCTTTACCAAGGTATTGACCCGTTTTTCATACTTTTCTTGCATCTCTGTCATTTCTCTTCCCAGTTTTTCCTCCACCTGTCTTAACTTGCTTTTCAAAATCCTTTTTGAGCTCTTCCAAGGCCTGAGCCCACCCACCACCCCCCTGGGGTGTCTGGGGTACTGAGGCCCCGCCCTCCACATCTTTCCCTGATAGCAAGAATACGTCCTCATCTTCATCAGATCTGAAGGTCGGGATCATTTGCATTTGTTGGAAAAAACTCTCTATAGTCTTATTTTTCTTCCCTTTTCTAGGCATTTTCCCAGCCAGTTACTTGACTTCTGAGATTCCTTTCCACCCCTGCCTGGATCCGCCCAGCTAGTGCTTGGCCTCTGAGATTCAAATGTGCTTTCCATGGCAAGCTTTAGTTCTGGCGCTGGGGTGGAGGCAGGGCTGCCTCCCAGGCTCAGTTCCCTCAGGGGCTTTATGCAGAAGCCTTCAGTAACAGAGCAGGATGGGGGCAGGGCCGTCTCCCAGGCTCAGCTCCCTCAGGTTTTATGCAGAAACTTTCCGTAAGGAAGGTCCTGCCTGCTGCTGGGGGATTCCTGAGTCCCGGGCCGCTGCCGCCTCAGCCGCTGCCCACCCCTCTGCCTCCGCCGCTTCTTGCCCCCGTTTCTGCCGCCGCTGCTTCCTCCCGAGGGGGCCCGAGTCACGGAGACGCTGCGCTCCCCTCCTCTAGCCCAGCCTTCTTTCTCACTGACCTGTAGCTTCTGTGGGCGGAGGGACTTTCCCGGCTGCCGGAGCTTCCGTCCCTGAAGCCTGCTCAGGTCAGCTTCTCTGGGGCCACGGCCAGGGCAGCGTTGGGGTGGGGTCCGCTTTCCGGGGCGCGACGGACCCCGGAGATGGCTCTTCAGGGCTCTCTGGCACGGAAATCTCTTCCACTCCGTTTCTGCACACCTTGTATTGACCCAGAAGTTATGGGGGTCTCTTTTTACATTAATTCTATGGGCTTTGGTTTTGGAGCTCGTAAACGTGTGTCCTTCTACTCCGCCATCTTGGCTCCGCCCATGTATTGCTTCTTCTGATCACCATGTGATCATCTGTCCCATGCGAGTTCTCCATAAAACATTCTTTTTGGTAGGCATATATTTTGTATTCAAACAACATGGCCAGCCCATCAGAGTTGCACTCTCTGAAGCATAGTTTGAATGCTTGGCAGTTCAGCTTGAGCAAGGACTTCAGTGTCTGGCACCTTATCCTCAGAATCTTGCTAAGACAAATCAAATGGAAGCGATTCAGTTTCCTGGCATGGCGCTGGTAGACTGTCCAGTTTCACAGGCACACAACAATGAGGTTAGCACAATGACTGTGTAGACCTTCAGTCTGGTAGTCAGTCTAATACCTCTTCTCTCCCAAACCTTTCTTCGGAGCCTCCCAAACACTGAGCTAGCTCTGGCAATGCGTGCATCAACCTCATTGTCAATGTGTACATCCCTGGAAAGTACACTACCAAGGTAAATGAACTTATCCACAGCATTCAAAATTTCTCCATTTATTGTAATCAATGGTTCCACGTATAGATGGCGTGGTGATGACTGATGGAGCACCTGGATTTTCTTGGTGTTCATTTTTAGGCCGCAATTAGCACATGCAGCAGAGAATTGATCCTTTATTGCATCTCAGCTTCAGAGGATGCATTGAGTGCACAATCATCTACAAACAGTAAGTCAAGGCGCCAACACTCCCTCCACTTTGGTCTTGGCTTGTAGCCTTTTCAAATTGAAGAACTTACCAATCAGTACAGTAATTGACCTTGATGCCATGTTCAACCTCATTGAAAACATTTGACAACATGGCTGAAAACATTATGCTAAAAAGCATGGGAGCAAGCACACAGTCCTGTTTCACTTCCTTGGTGATTGGGAAGGCACAAGAGCATTGTCCACTATCCAAAACCCAGGCAAATAGGCCATCATGAAATTGACATACAAAACTGATGAACTTCTCTGGGCAACCAAATTTTGGCATAATTTTCCATAAGCCCTCAGAACTAACAGTGTCAAAGGCATTGGTCAGATCTACAAATGTTGTATATAGACTTCTGCTCTGGGCATTTCTCCTGGAGTTGTCGGGCAGTAAACATCTATCGACTGTTCCTCTGCCCTTTCAGAAGCCACACTGGCTCTCAGGTAGATGACCATCTTCCAGTTGAATGATCAGCTTATTAATGAGGACTCTAGCAAGAATTTTGCCAGCAATGACTAAGAGACACCCCCCCCCCACCCCCCGCCGCCATGATTGTCACAGGACAATCTATTCCCTTTACCTTTATAGAGATGGACGATAGAGGCATCCTTGAACTCCTGGGGGATAACCTCTTCTTGCCACATAACCTGGAAAATTTCAACCAGCTTTTGTAGGAGCAATAATCCCCCTACCTTGTAAATCTCAGCTGGAATAGAATCAGCACCAGGTGCTTTGCCACATGAAAGGAGCCTAATGGCCCTCAAAACCTCTTCTTCAGTTGAAAGTTCAGCTAAGGAGGGATTGACTTCAACCTGATGTAAACAGTCAATGGCCTCAGCATTGATTGATGATGGTCTGTTGAGAACACTATGGAAGTGTTCACCCATCTCTCTAGGATCATGTCCTTATCACTAATCAATGTGGCTTCATTAGCACTGAGTAGTTATGATGCATGATAGGTTTTTGGTCCATAAATAGCTTTCAGAGAATCGTAAAAGCTCTTTGGATTGTTACTATCAGCATAAAACTGAATTTCACCTGCCTTCTTACTGAGCCAGGAATCCTTCATCTCTCTAAGCTTTGGTTGCGCTTTGCTTTTGATAGAATTAAATGCTGCCTTCTTAGAGGTGGATGAATTATCCTGCTGATATATCCTCTGGACTTCTCATTTTTCATTTAGGAACTTCTGAATTTTCCCATCATTTTCATCAAAAGAGGAGAGAAATAAACATTTTAAAAGTACTTACAATGTGCTAGGCACTGTGCTAAGCCTTTTACAAACATTATCTCATTTGATTCTCACAGCAACTCTGTGAGATGAATGCTGTAACTATCCCCATTTTACAGTTGAGGAAACTAAAGCGGACAGAGGACAAGTGACTTGCTCAGGGTCACACATTCTATCCACTGCACCACCCAGGTACCTCCTGGATGATGAGACTGATGATGATGAGATGATAAGAATGAAGAGGAAAAATCTCCCCACCCAAATTTCTCCCTATGGATCCTTGTAATAAAGGTGTGCAGCTCTCTTCTTCTTGTTTCCAAGTTTTTCTGACACTCAACAAAAATTCCAGTCAAATATCACAGCTCAGAAGTTAGCCCACAAAGAGCCTTCATAGTAATAACCCCGAAGCTTATCTAATCACTGTGGAAGAGATAGAGTCAGCTACAGGCAAGTGGTGAAGGGCTGAGAGAGTGTCACTAGGCTCCTCCTAACGTAGGGCTTCCAGGGTCTTCTACTGTTGATGCTAGGAGTGAAGAAGAAAAGACAATTGAGAGACAGATTGGGAAGGGGATGGGGGCAGCCATCCTAAAGGTACAGAGATGGAAAATAGTATGTTGAGTCTGAGGAACAGCCAGCACACTAATTTATTTGAAAAGTGCATGTGGAGGAGGGGGAAGTTATACAAAATAAGTCAAAAGATAAATCAGAGCCAGATTGTAAAGAACTTTAAATACAAGACTGGCCTATTTATGATTTATCCTGGAGACATTCTGGAGCCACTAAAGTTTTTGGAGGGAAAGAGTAACATGATCTGACTTTTGTCTTAGTTTAGTATTAATTTGGAGTGGCATGGTCTGACCTTTGTTCTGGTGTAGTATTAATTTGGAGTGGCATGGTCTGACCTTTGTCTTGGTGCAGTATTAGTAGAGCAACTGCATGAGGATGAATTTTTGAAGGAAGGGGGTGGAAACAGGAAGGCAGTTGAGAGATTAGTGGGTCATAGATTCTTAGATATAGAGCTAGAAGGGACCTCAGAAATCATCGCATCCTGGTCAGAGGTGATGAAATGGCAGTGACCATATGAATAGAGTGAAGGAAGGTGAAGGAGCTGTTGTGGAGATAAAATCAACAAGACTTGTTGACTAATATCATACTGGAGGAGGAAAGAGGAAAAGGATGACTCCAAAATTGTGAATTTTGCCTGACTAGAGGGATGATGGTGTACTCAGTAGAAATAAGAGATACAGATGGATAGAGGAGCAGGGGGAGAGGATTAGGAGGAAAGATGATGATGCCTTCTATTTTAGACATGCTGATTTTGAGATGCCACAGTGACATCTGAGGGGAGATATCTAGCAAGGCAGTTAGGGATGTGGGTCTGAAGTTCAAGAGAATAATTCGTGTTGAATATATAGATCTGAGAGTCATCTATATAGAGATAAGGTTTGAACCAACAAGAGCTGATGAGGTCACCAAATGAGATAAAGATGCCCACCTTGGGGACACACCTACACTTAGTGGGTAGGAAATAACTAGAAAGGAAGAAGGAGGAGAAAGCAGCTTCCCAGAAGGCAGAAGGAAGAGAGTATATCCTGAAAGGGGGAGAAGGTAGTATTTCAAGAATGTTAAAAAAAAAAAAGCCAAAAAACTGCAGAAGGGTCAAGGAGAATGAAGACTTAGAAACACTCGTTGGACCTAACAGTTAAATGATCATTGGCCACGTTGGAGAGAACAGATTCAACAGAGTGGTATGGCCGGAAGCTAGATTACAGGGAAATGAGAAGGGATCATAGATGTAGATATGGAAAGGACTTCAGAGGACATCTAGTCTAGCCCCTTTTCATTTTTTAGTTGACAAAACTTTGGTGAAGAGATATCAGATGACGTGTCCAAGTTCACATAGATAGTAAGCATCAGATAGGAAGAATTTGAGCCCCAGTTTTTTTCCCCTAAAACAATGTTCTTTCCTCTGTGCTATTGCATAACCATTGGTATTTGGGGAGATAAGTGTGCTTTGCACCTCTTAGTAGACTGTGCTAGTTAGACTCCATCATAAAACTGAGTGGGACTTTTATTATATGGAGTGCAACCAACTGGTTTACTTCTCCATCCTACCATTGATCAGGATACCCCTAAGTGGTCTATTTCTCCCTTTTATGTCCTCATGCCCTCCTGGGGCATGACCAGCTGCTCATCATTCATACAGCTTCTCAGCAAGGGCCTCACTGTACTGCCATATGGGGAGAAGGAAACGGTATATGCAGCAAGAAATTCTGTTCCTATCACTCCTGATAACCTGCCACCCTGCACAGGTGACTGATTCACAAACTCTTAATAATTTAAGTTTGCCTGATTCCCATTATCAGATTCCTGTGAGAATTGAACACTGGAAATGGCAAGCAAATGACTTAAGGATGGAGGGATACTCCCTCCTGGTTATTTTTTAAACATTTGAAAAAGCATAAAGCATTTAAAACAATAATTTATGGTCACAAAGCACTCACATACATTTAGGTTGTCTCCCATTTCCCTTGGGTGGGCAGGACAAATACTAAATAAGGAAACTGACAAGCCCAGAGGGGTAAAGGAACCTGTTGTGCCCCAAGATCACGCAGCTCATCCGTGGCATAACCAAGACTCAGACCCAGCTTTCTGAGACCAAATCCAACGTGTTTATGAGACCTGAACAACAGTGCTGCTCCCTTCATATTTCTATTTTCCAATGTAACACACAACTTTGGATATGAATTACCAAACAGATCACTAAATTAATTATTTGGTAAATTTCCCAAAATTAATTACCAAATGATTTACCAAATAAAAGTCTTTTTCATCAAATAGACTGATTCTCCCCTCGCCCCCCATCATTGTTACTATTATATGTCAGATGTCAGCCTCCCTCCCTCCAGATTATTAATGGGCCTTGTCTGGGAAATCGGTTCCTCCCCAGAGCCTTGATGCCACTAGTCATTACCCCAACAATCGATTCACTCACTCCATTTCCCCACAGCCTTCCTGGCTTCCCATGCCATCCATATCCACCAGCTCTCCCACCATTCTCTAAAGCTGCCTCCAGCTTTTTCCCAGCATCCTGTGGAAAAGACATGCTTCTGTTGCCCCAGCTAGAAGCCCAGCACACACTCCCACTTCCCCTTCGCCTCCCAGCAGCGGCAAGCATTCACAGCTTCCTGAGCAAATTTGCTGGTGCCTGCTGCAAACCATATTCTACAGCACACGGTAGAATTTAAAATACTATAATAATATCTTTTACTCCCACGGTGTGCTGTCACTGAAAACATCATAGAGGAAGACACTACCGGTCTTCAAGCAGCAAAAGAGATGACAGGCACACACAAGTAAAATGAATTTTACTCCATGTTAAAAAACGTGTGTGTTTGTATATGTGTATGTGTACATATGTATATATAAATATATATACACACAGATACACACACACACACATATATGTTTTATAAAAGACAAGGAGAAATTTCTCCTTGTCTTTTCTCTCATTTCTTTCATGAATTATATTTAGGGCTGGATGGAACTTCAAAATGTTGTCTCAGAGTCTCATTTTTCATACTGAGGCTCAGAGAGGTTGTAACTTGGCCAAGGTCACAGAGTCAACAGGGACTTCAGACCTGGGACTTTAGACCCTATAGTCTTTATTCTGCACCATCATGCTCTTCCTCCTCCTTCTCCCTTTTTGATCAAATTTAATAATATTTTTAAAGCATTTAGCATAGTGCCTGGTACATAGTACGCATTTAGTAAATGCTTCTTCCCTTTCCCCTTCCTCTATTTTGTTCATGTGTGTGCGTGTGTGTGTGCGTGTGTGTGTGAGAGAGAGTGAAGAATAGATCAGCTGAAAAAATGATTAGAAAATGATAATCTTAAATAAGTTCATGAGGTTATTAAAAGGGGGTGAAGTGAGAAGTAGATTAGGAAAGGTCAGTCTGTGGGGTGTGGAGCCTGTGACCTCGAGGTCACATGTGGCCTTTTGATTGAGTCCAAGTTTTACAGAACAAATCTTTCTGTTAAGGGGCTTTGTTCTGCGAAGTTTGAATTCAGTCAAAGGGCCACACTTGAGGACCTAGATGGTGCCACCCTTGACTCATATCAGTGGAATAATGTCACATACCTTCATATCTCCCCAGAAGACATTTTCTAATATTTTATCTTGGCAGGAGGTGACCCTGGAATCTTGCCTCACAACAGAGCTTAGCACATAGTAGGCACTTAGTAAATGCTGAATTGTTGAATGGAAGGATATGCTAATAGAGTACAAGCCTGGATAGGCTCTACCAAGCTACAGAGCTAGAAGGGCTTTGTGTTTAAGCCAGAAAGCAGACTTTCTCTGTGTCTATATGATGTAAAGATCCTTCCAGGTCCTAACCATTTTTGTGTGTTATGGACCCCTTTGGCAAGTCTGCTGAAATCTGTGGATTCCCTTCTCAGAATAATGTTTTAAAATGTATGAAGTAAAATATATAGAATTAAACAAGAAGAAAATTACATTGAAATATGGCCATCAAAATTTTTTAAAAGAACCATAACTTCACAGTCTCCAGGTCAAGGAATCTTGATCCCACATAATGTGAAAAGAATCATTAATAAAAGGTTGACCACCAGGTAATAATTTTTTCAATCACAGCAATGTCAGAAGACAACGTACTAAGATACAAAATGATTGCAATATGTGTTATTGTGTCATTTCAATCATCCAATCCAACTAACTTCTATTAAGCACCTACTACACGCAAGGCACAGTGCTAGGCTCTAAGGCTACAAAGACAAAAATGAAAACATCCTTTTCCCCAAGGAACATACATTCTAGTGGGGGTAAGGGTGGGGAAGAGAAACTCTATGCCAATAAACATGGTAATATCAAAGAAGAAAACACTAATGACTCAAAGGAGGTGAAGAGAGTGATCATAAAGGTTTTTTGAGGAGAAAGGGACACCCAAGTTGAGCCTTGGGTAGAGCTAGGGATTCTTAGAGGTAGAGTGGAGGAGGCAGTCCTTTATAGGCAAAGGGAGTCATTTGTCCAGTCCCACAGAGATGGGATCATATAGCATTCAAGTTTAGGAAATGACTCTTGGGAGAGTTTGACTATAAAGGAGAGTTCATAAAGAGGAAAAATATGAAGTATGTCGAGAAAGGTAGATGTGGTTTGACTAAGGAAGAGCAAAACGGTTCTCACCACTGTATTCCAGACACTGTCTTTCTAAATGCTTCATCATATTTCGCTAGTAATTCATATCAAGTTTGCAGTCCAAAAAAAATCCCCAGATTGTAAGTCATAAGAACCACTGACGAGCCAAATATCCCTAAATCAACTTGTGAAGTTGATTTTCTTTTCCCCTACTGAACTTTATATTTATCTTTATTAAATAAAGTCAAATATTTTACTCTATCAAGATATTTTGGATGCTCACTCTGTTCCTTGGTGTGTTCATTATTCCTCCCAGCTTTGGGTTACAGTATTTGCAAATTTATAAACATTCTGGTTTATGTGACTTGCCCAAGGCCACAGAGGATAGTAAATAGGAGAGAGCCTGAATTTGAATCCAGGTTCTCTGGCTCTAAATACAATTCTTTCCAACACACCAAGCTTGACAGAATTTAGAAGACAGTAACCAGGATGAGGAAGGGTTTGAATTCAAAACATGTGAGGATTGGTTAAAAGAACTAGGGATGTTCATTCTGGAAAAAAAGAAGACAATGAGGGAACACAAAAGCTGTCTCCAGAAATTTCAAGAGCTGCCCTATGGAAGAAAAGGAGTAGACAATTCTACACGGAATTGGGGAAAAAACTAGGAGAAACAGCTAAAGTTGCAAAGAAACAAGGTTAGGCTCCTGGGAAGGAAGACTTTTCTAATAGTTAAAGGTATCCAAAGTGAGAGTGGGCTGTCTGGGAAGGTAGTGAGAATTGCCCCTCACTTGAGGTCTTCAAGCAAAATATTGTATACATTGTAAAAAGGACTCTTGTTCAAGTACGGATTGGACTAGCAGACCTTGGATTTCTCTTCTAACTTTGAGATTCTGTAATTCTGATAAAAAAATGTTACAAAGCACAAGGCAAAGGGCAGATCTCCGAGACACTCCACCAGAAGAGTTCTGCCATGTTGACAATAAGTCCTGCCAACTTGATAATAAATCATTAAAGGTAACACAAGAATCTGGAAATTCAACCAATTCTGGTTCTCCCTGACTCTACTATTACATTTATAACCCGTATCTTGTCCTGCATCCTGTCCAAAGAATATGAGAAGAACTTTGTCAAATACTTTCCTGATAGTTAAGTCAACTCTATTGTGTAGCAACTTGCCTGCATAGTAACATTGTCAAAAAATGAATGAAGCTAATCCAGAAAAATTTATTCTTAGTAAAAGTTTCTTTTTTGTTAGTCATCACCACTGCTTTTTCTAATTTCACAAAACATCTCTTTAGTAATGTCTTCCAGAATTTTTCCCGAGATAGTTATAATTCTGAAGATTCTATACTCTTTTTTATTAGTAAATTTGTCTTTTTCCAATCTTGTGACACCCTTTGTATTCTCTATAACCTTTCAACTGAATTTTTACTAGCCTATGAAATACAATACACAAATGCCACCTCCTCCAAGAAGTCTTTCCTGATTTGGTCAATCAGGAATGAAAGAAGGAAAATGGTAGATATCATAGACATGGGAAAATGATGAACTGTCACCAACATTCTATCAAGTATCATCCAAGCTCTCAAGATATGGTTGATTTCTTCCACAAGGATTAGGTTGTTATCAGTAAAAGTTTCTTATGCTTGATTGCTTTTTTTTGGAGTTAAAGCAATAGAAGAAAGAACAAAAAGAATCTTTTGGAAATATGAATTCCATGAGTACAAATGAAAGTTTAAAAATTCATCTGATCACAACATAAGTATGTTGTGTGCTTCATCTTTAAAATAAACACATTATTTTGTATGAAGTAGTATTGTTTTTGCTTACTCTTCTGCATTCCTTTTCTTGTTGGTTTTTTCTGCTATTTCCTTATCATAGAGATATTTTTCTTTTATATATTTTTGGTACAATACATCATTTCTTCATACATAATCTTTCCATTTGTTTCTACTTCTAAATTTGCAATAATCATACTCATTTCTAAAGCAATAAGTTTTACTACCCTACCACCACAGGGTTGGAACTGTATATGAATACAAATCCTTGGAGATGATGAAAGAAAAAGAAAATTTGATAAAGGAATTCAGCTAAGGAAATGGGTAAGGGTACAAGAATGATTGGTGTGATTTTTGTTCTGACTTTTTCCATTTTTACTTTTATGAAAATGTCTTTCAATAACTTAATAGGTTTTTCCTCCTTATTCTGGCTACAAAATCTATTTTAGTCTTCACAACCTTGTATTTTTGTTTCTCTTATCTTCAATTTATAGGCAAGACACATGAAAAGAAATGATCTCACTTGGGGGAGGAAATAAAGGAGCAAGGTGGGCTCAGATTCAATCCAGCTCAACTCCTGTCTAGCTGAGATTCTATCTGGCCCACTTGTGAATACAAGCATTACAAATGCTTAGCCTCCTTAAGAGGCAATCCAAGATAACGAATCTTTAATGAACTTCATTTTCTTTGGCTTTAAGAAGACTTGGTCGAATTCATTTGAGCAGGACCCTGCATGTTGGTGTTTGGGGTTCCCCGGCACCCCTAAACCTCATCACTTATGGTTCCCTGACCAGGCAAAGCTGCTAATCTCAAATTCTTCTGCTAAAACTGGAAGGTATGTAAGCCTCCCCCTTCCCCATCCCCTTCTCTCCTCGGAAGGAGATTTTCAGATCTTGCTTCAGGTCCCAGTTATCAGGCAAAGTCTCTGAATTTCCTGGATGCTGGGGAGTTAGACATTCAGGTTGTTGGTTCACTGGCTATGTTTGAGGCAATGGACCTGGGCATAGGATCTGTGGTTTAAACACTCCTTCCTTATGCCCTCCTCTAACCCTGCCCCCTTGTTGGGAAGGACCTGATGGCCTGATTCAGGGACTCCCCTGATTGGGGAGTCAATTTTCTCTAGTTAAACCTCCCATCTCCCTTTTGCCTCTGTTCACTAGATCTCCCCCTGTTTGCTTGAGAGTGTGGGAGACAGTCAAGCCAAATATTTGGGATCCGGGAATTCCAGGATGCCACCTCGGCCATTGTTAGCCTCCTAGACCCTACAGTGTTCCCTCTTCTTGGCCAAAATCTGATTAAGCCTGAGGCCTGGGAAGGACTACAACCTTTAATTGAAAAATTCCTCAAGTGTAGAATTCTTGCTCCTTGTTCCTTGCTCCATGCAACACTGCAATCCTTCCTACAAAAAGGTCTAATGGAGAATACTCACAATGTATTTTTGCTTTTGAATGTACTTTTCCTGGAGAATCAAGTCCACATCAGCTAATATGGACAGTCTTGCCCCAAAACTTTCAAGATAATCCTCATTTATTTGGACAGGCTTTGGGAAGGGATTTCAGGCACCTGAAACTAGCAGGTAGTAGCTTAATTCAGTACATGGATGATATCCTAATCTATAGCCTCACCTGGGAGGCTTCCCTGGCTGCTGCCATAGAGACCCTTAATTTCTTGGGCACTCTTAGTTATAGGGTCTCTTTGAACAAAGTTCAGATAGCATGCCAATCAGTAAAGTATCTGGGCCATGAACTCACACCCACTTCTCGATACTTAACCTCTGAGAGAAAAAGGACAATCCTGTCTATACCTGTTCCAGCCACTAAGAACCAAGTTCGACTGTTTTTAGGCATGACTGGATTTTGTAGATTCTGGATTCCTAATTTTGGTTATATTGCTAAACTCCTTTATGACCCTACTCAGGGCACTGACTCAGACTAGGCTAAAGCTTTTGAGACTCTGAAAACTAATTTGACCCCACCCCATCACTAGACCTGCCCAATCTGGAAAAACCTTTCACTCTGTATGTTGATGAAAGGAAAGGATAGGCTTTGGGAGTCTTAATCCATTCCTTAGAACCTGACCCCAGGCTAGTTGATGTTTTTATTTACTCAAAATATGCTTTCCTTGTTCTACATGCACATGGAGCAATCTGGAAAGAAAGGGGATATCTGACAGCAAAAACTACCCTATCAAACATGTCCTTCTATGTTTTGGCCTTGCCATAGTCATCTTTGATTCTCTCCAGAGAAATTATCTTTTATTCCAGGGAAATTATCTTTCCTTTATACTCCTTTTGTGCCTGTTTGGTGTGTGTTTGCCTAACCTCCTTGCCAGGTTTATCTTCCAGAGTACAAACCATCAACTTCCAGATGACGGCTCAGGCTATATACCAACCTTTGACTGAATCCGAAGTCTCCAGCCCACTGGACCTGGCACCACCCAGGTTCTAAAGTCTGACTCCTTGAACAGAACCCATCAAGGCAGGGACAGCTCTATACCCCTTGCCTGCAGGTAGCAATATCAGAAGCTGAGACCTTTGCCCTTTACCCCAAAAGAATTTGAGTCCAATCTGTTTGAGGGGGGAATTATGGGGTTCAGACTCGGGGAACTTCCTTGAAGTCTCCTTGAATCTCCCCACTTAACCTAGTCTTTCATACTCAGATCTGTGGCCATCATCTGTTACCTCTTGATTGCCTCAGCTGCTTCCCACCCAAACCCTCCATTGTCTGATAGCTTCTGATTGCCTCCAGCTGTTTTCAATCCTTGACCAGTCATTCCCTCAAGACCCTCTCTAAAACCCTCCTCCCATCACCCTACACCACCAGACCACCCCCAGATCCCTCCTATAGTCTTTTCTGCATTTATTTCCATCTTGCCTTCATGGAAGCTCTTAGGTTCAATCCAGCTCAGACTCTGTCTAGCTGAGCTTCTATCTGGCCCGTTTGTGAATACAAGCATTACAAATGCTTAGGCTCCTTAAGAGTCAACTCAAGATGGTGAATCCATAATAAACTTTGTTTGCTTAGGTTTTAAAGAAAAAAAAAGAAGCAAGGTGAAAGGAGCAATCACAAAACTCACATTCTATGTCTGTTATTTGCCCCTGATGGCCAATCATCTAAGGTGTTGAAAAAAGATGGTCATTACTTCAGAAAACTTAAATTTGTTCTTTTAAATCTATTTCCACTGAAGAAAGCATTGAATTCTCCCCAGACCTTCACAATAGAGGGAAGAGAGTTATGGAGGGTTAATTTAGGCCAGGGCATCCTGACCATTTCCTTTTTTGTCTTACTCCTTATTTGCGTATCCATATGCTAACATAAGTTTCTCTTTTACTTATTAGATAATTGTAGCTATGATAAAAAATTTTTTTAGGATTTGTTATTTTTTTAAACTAAGCATTTGAAATCTACTCTGTGGATTTTACAACCATTCTTAGATTTGTTGCTAACAGTCATAAAGAGGAATCACTTACTTGGAAGCAATCACTGAATATGTTCTGAGTGACCTCATTTAAATTTACATCCAAAGGTAATAAAACCCAGCACCCTAGTTTTTTAAGTTCATAATCAAAAGATAAACTACATATTTGTAAACAAAACTACTAGATAGTACAGTGAAGATGGAGTATATAATTAGGAATAAAGACACTTGGGTTCTCATCCTGCCTATACTACTAACTAGTTATTTGTCCTTAGGGAACTCACCTCTTTGAGCTTCTGCTCTTTCTAACATAAATTAAAAGGTTTAATACTCCTACAGGAGAACCAGATAAGTCCTACAGAAAGGTAAACAAGAAGGAAAATACAGAAGCAAACAAATGGTTAGATAAAGTAGATTTGACTGACCTATCACAACTTCTGAATGGGAACATTATAAGAATATACATATTTCTTTGGAGCTTGTAGTATCTTTACAAAAATTCATTATGTACTAGGGAATAAAAGCTAATGAAAAAGAAAGATGTAATAAGCATTGTTTACAGATAGTAATGCAGGAAAAAGAGTAATGATCAAAGGAAATATGGACAAGAGGTATGAAATGAAGATCAAGTAATGATATTCTGAAGAATGATTGGGTCAAAGAAAAAATCACAGAAATAATAAATAATTACATTAAAGAGTAAAGGATAACAATGAAAGAACAAAGTACAATGTTTGGGACACAGTTAAATCAGTGCTCAGAAGCAAACTTATATAGGTGAAGACTTATTTTATCAAAATTGAAAAAGACCACCAGTGAGCTTGAGCATGTGGTTAAAAATACTAGAAGATAAATAAAGTAAGAACCCTACAAAATAAATATAGAAAAAATATTGAAAATTTGAAGAAAAATAGAGAAACTAAAATATAAAAGACTAAGACTAATAAAGGAAAAGAGGTTAAAAAAAGACTAAAATTCTATAAAGCATTACATCACCTGACCAAGAAAAGGAGAGGAAAATCAAATTACCAAAATAAAAGGATACATGGTGAATTCACAGCAAAATGAAAAAGAATAAAAAGAATTATCAAAAACAACTACACATAATCACATGCCAGCAAAACTGAGAATTCAGAGGAAATTGTGAGTATTTAAAAGTATAAAATAACCAAGCTAACAAAACAAGAAACAAAATCAAGTAAGACATAAATTAGTTGTCAAGGGGAAAAAAATTCATCCAAGATGATTTCACAAATAAATTCTACCAAATACATACTTCTGCTACAAATACTATTTTTTAAAAATAGAAACAAAAGAAATGCTATCAAATTCCTTTTATGAGAGAAGCATGGTCTTGATATCCAAATAAGGGAGAGAAAAAGAGCTAACTATAAGCCATCACTAGTGAATAGTGATTGTCACAGAGACAATAATATATGCAGAAAATAATTTGTTATGACCAAGTTAGATGAATATCCAAGATGCAAGGTCTGGTAAACATCAGGAATAATTAATCATGTTATAGAATTATAGATGTAGAGCTAAAAGATAGCTCAGAAGCCAGTTAATCCAACCCTTATTTTACAAATAAATGGAAGCCCAGAGGGTAGGGTGATTTGCCCAGACTCACACTATAGTGTTAGAGGTGCTATTTGTGCTGAGGTCCTCCAAATATGGAACCAGTAATTTTTCCACTATGCCAAAATATAAAAAACAAACCAAAAAACATGATATAAAACACAATAAATGCAGAAAAAGCCTTTGATAAAGTATAATACTCATTTATGTTTTTAAAAAAAATCCTAAAAAGGATAAATGTGTTTTAACATAATCAAAAGTATGTATTTTAAATCTCAAGCTAGCATTCCCCTTGACCCCATGGAGAAACATTCCTACTGTTTCTTACTGTTTTTATAATTCCTTATTGTTTCTAAGAAACAATTCCTTATTGTTCTTTATTATTCTTGTTACAAGAAATAATTCCTTATTGCTTTTAAGAAACATTTTCATTATAAGTAGGTGTAAAGCTAGTATTTCCCCCCTCTTCCCATTTCCCCATTTTAGTCTGACATAATTCTAGAAACATTAAGGTAACCCTATTACACCAACTATGACAATGAAAGAAAACAAAACAAAGTATAAAACTGGCAAAAAATGTGGAGATGACATGGTAGTATACCAAGAAAACTCCAGAGAATGATTGAAGAAATGGATTGAATGATTAATAGTTTCAGTAAGGTATTGGGATACAAAATAAATACAAAAATAGTTATCAGCCATTTCTATACAGTAGTGACAAAAACTGAGGAAGCATGATAATAGAAATCTCATTCAAAACAGCTTTAAAATACATTAAATATGTTAGAGCTAAACTATACACACATGATTTAAATGTAACTTCAAATCATTACATAAAGACAAATAATTGGAGAGATATTCATTGCTTATGGCTGGACTGTATCAATATAATAAAAATGTCAATATACCACCTACATTAACTTACAAAGTTACTGCTATACTAATCAAAACACTGAGAAGATATAACTACACAAAATAAAATTCATTTAGAAAAAGAAAATTTCTAAGATTTCAAATGCAATAAGAAAAAGTACAAATGAAAGGGAGGAACATAATAGCATTACAAGTTCTCAAACTAAGTGGTGTGGTGGATAGAGTACCAGTGCAGGAGTCAGGAGGACCTGAGTTCAAATCTCACCTCAGATACTTGACACTTACTAGCTGGGTGACCTTGGGCAAGTCACTTAACCCCAACTGCCTCATCCTGGGTCATCTCCAGTCATCCTGATGAATATTTGGTCACTGGGTTCAGATGGCTGTGGAGGAGAAGTGAGGCTGGTGACCTGCACAGCCCTCCCTCACTCAAAACAAAGTCAAGTGCAAGTCATGTCATTATTCTCTGATGTCATGGTCTTCTTCAGCAATGAAAGATGAACACACACACCAATGTAAATTATGGCCATCTCCATCATCTTAGTCTTAAAGAGTTGCCTAGAGCATTCAGAAGTTAAGTTCTCAGGTCTACACAGAATGTGTCAAACATAGAACTTGAACACAGATCTTCCTGACTTCAAGTCTGCTTCTCTAACTACTATATATGTATTGCTTCTCACTAAAAATAAAAAGAAATAAAGGTGTTGAATTAGATGATTTCTAGGGTTTCTTCCAGCTATAGTATACTAGGATTATAATACCAAAACAATAATATATATCTTATGGAATTCTACTTGCTCGGCACAAATCTTTCAGAAACACATTGATTATTCAAGTATGGTAACTTATAGGGTAGTTAGGTGGCACAGTGGATAGAGCACTGGCCCTGCAGTCAGAAAGATTCATCTTCCTAAATCCAAATCTGGCCTCAGACACATACTAGCTGTGTGACCTTGGGCAAGAACTTTGCCTTAATTTGCCTCTTTGCCTCAATTTCCTCATCTGTGAAATAATCCGGAGAAGGTAATGGCAAACTATACCAATATCTTTGCCAAGAAAACCCCAAGTTGGGTCAAGAAGAGCAGGACATAACTGAAAATGGCTAAATAACAAAATAGTAACTTAATAGTGAATTCTGGAGGTCAAAGTTTCCCTCTGCTTACTGCAAATCTCCTTACAACTATTCTGGCTGAAGTTTTATAGAAATCATAAAACAAAAGTAAAATGCCACAGTCAATATTAAAACAAAGTTGCAAAGTCTAGATTAGGGTTTTTGATTCACTTAACTGATATGTATTCTAAATTATGGTGGAGAAAGATTTTCCTGAAACTCTTCAATCTGGCCAAGGGTGGAGAAAATTTATTGGTGTTCATTTGTTTAATCAAAGGATGTTCCTTCTCTAAATTTTGTTTCCCCCTTTGTCCATTTTCCTGCAGCTCCCAATTCCTCCCTGAACTTTAACTTTTTTACTGTTTTTATTATTTAGTCATGTCCATTAGAAACTAGTTAGGTGACCAATATGGAAATGTGTTTTGCACAATTTTACATGTGTAATTGAAGCTTACTCTTCAACATTTTCAATAATGTTTGTGTGTATAATACACACACACGCACACACACACACACACAAGAATGATTGTTAGCAAAGCTGAGATAAGGCATTTTTCAGTTCTCAGTAAAGTTTGAAAATTGTAAAATTTCACCTTGTGTTTACATTTGACCAAAGAGAAGCATTGAGCTTCCTGGTAACATAAAAATACTTAGCTTCCTGAGTAGCAGCATAGTCTGGCATTAAAACTACGTTCATTTATTTAAATATGTACTTATTTAAATGTCCTTTGTTGCACCTTTCCTTCCCATGTTGCATCTTGGGCAGAAGCCTACTGTTCATCCTTGGACCCAGCGCTAACCTTTACTTGTAAGAAATTATACAAGAGGAAACAGTCTAGTCAGGTATCAAATTAACTGTTACTTTACTGTCAAAAGATGATAGTAGCTTCATATTAGCCACACAAAGAGCATTAAATCATTTCTCGCAATGAATGTCCATTGATTGACTTAAAAGCTACATTGTCTCTACCTTAATCTCCACCTTTTTCACTCTCCCTTAGTAGTCTTTGTCTATAGTCTTTTGTGGATCTGCCTTTTTCGATTGCTCTCACTAGCACTATTCTTTTCAGTTCATTTACCAGAAGTAGTATCCATTTTCTTAACATGGATTTCAAACTCAGGTTGTATGCTATAAGATGTTATTCCTCATCTACCACTTCTTCTGACCTCAATAATTCTCAAAATGTGGTCTAGGTAGCTCTGGGGGTCCTCAAGGCCCTTTCAAGGGATAATATTATTTTCATAATAATATTAAGATATTTTAATATCTAATACCGTAAATGTCAACAGACAAAAATCACATTTTAAAAAGCCGTTTGGAGTCTTCAACTATTTTTAGAATTTGAAGGAGTCTGGAGACCAAAAATGTTAAGAACCACTATGGTCTAAATCAACAACATCTAACCTGGAGTCCATGAATTTTTTTAATATTCTGATAACTATTTGAACATAAAAGATTTCCTTTGTAATTCTAAGCTTTTTATGCATTTCACAACATTATACAGGAAAGGATTCATATCCAAAAGACTCATGATGGAAAATTCTATCCACAACCAGAGAAAGAACTGATGGAGTCTGAATGCAAATCAAAACATACTATTTTCACTTCATTTTTTTTTTGTTTTTTTTCCCTTTTGTTCTCTTTCTTCTTTCACAACATGGCTAATATGGACATATGTTTTACATGATTACACATATGTAATCTATATCAACTTGCTTACTATTGTTGGAGGGAAGGGAAGGAAAGGAAAGAGAGAAAATTAGAACTCTAAATTTTATAAAAATGGATGTTAAAATTGTCTTTACATGTAATTGGAAAAAATAAAATACTATTTTTTCAAAGATGGGGTCCATATGCTGTACCAATCTGCTGAAGGGGTCCATGATGTAAAAAAAGTTAAGAAACATTATCCTAAACCTTTGTCACTCTTCATAAGGGCCTACTAATCTGATTACAGAGTCTTCTGAACAAAAATATCATGTTTAAATAACAAATTAGCTATTAGTTGGAATAACAAATTAATTTTTCAAATTACTTATTAGTTCAAATAAATCTCATGAAATGATCACATTTATTTGAATTCACACTATTCAAAGTTATAAGTATTTAAAATATGACAATCTGTTCCAGCCTTAAGTAAATAATACCTATTACAAGCCAGCCAATGTGGTATTTGGACTCAGTTTGGATCTTTTTGGTTTAGTTTCATTGACATGTATTGGTTATATGACTATGTACATGGAACTAAATCCCTTAGGGCCCTAAACAGTTTTTTAAGACTATAAGCTGCAATACAGTTGTTAAGTTGGAGACAAGTAGGTGTTATAGTGGGCAGAGCACTAGGCCTGGAGTCAGATGGAAGATGCATGACCTCAGACAAAGCAAAAGCAAAAATAGTCCTAATTAAATGAGACAAACAGGAAAACTACATCTTACTAAAATGTACCACAGTCAATGAATTAATATACTGAACATATATGCACCAAATGGCATAGCATATAAATTCTTAAAAGTTAAATGAGTTACAGGAGAAAATATATAGTAAAACTATAATAGTGGGGGGATTTCAATATATCACTCTCAGACCTAAATAAATCTAGGCAAAATTTTTTTTAAAATTTAAGGAAATGAATAGAATTCTAGAAAATTTAGATATCATAAACCTCTGGAGAATATTGAATAAAAATAAAAGCATATCTATTCTCAGCATGCATGATATTTCCACAAAAAATTGATCATGTATTAAGGCATGGAAATCTCACAAACTCAGAAAAGCAGAAATATTAAATGCATCTTTTTCTGACTACAATGCAGTAAAAATTACATTCAATAAAGGCCTTTGGAGGCATAGGTTAAAAATTAATTAGAACCTAAATAACTTAATCCTAAAAAATGAGTGAGTCAAAGAACATATCAAAACAATCAACGATTTTATTGAAAATAATGACAGCAATGAGAAAACATGCCAAAATTTGGGATATACTGCCAAAGCAATGCTTAGGGGAAAATTTATATCTCTGAACATATAGCAATAAAAGAGAGAAAAAGCAGATCTACAAACTAGACATGTAACTAAGAAAAAAATGAGGAAATCAACAAATTAACCCTCCCACCAACTAAACACCAAAATAGAAATAAAAAAAAATCAAAGATTAACAAAATTAAAAATAAAAAAAATCATTTAACTAACTAAAATATAAAACTAGAAGCTTCTTTAAAAGTAAATAAACCATTGACTAATTTGATTTTAAAAAGAAAAAAACTAAATTACCAGTATCAAAAAGGAAAAAATTAATTCATAATCAATAAAGATGAAGCAAAAGCTATTATTAGGAGGTATTTTGCCCAACAATATGCCAATAAAAATTGGCAATCTTAATTCATGAATGAAATGGATGCATATTTACAAAAATATAAATTGTCCAGATTCACAGAATAAGAAGTAGAATAATTAAATAACCTTATTTTCAAAAATGAAAGAAATTGAAGAAGTCATAAATATGCTCCTTAAAAAAAAACATAGGACCAGATGGATTTACAAGTGACTTCAATCAAATACTTGAAGAACAATTTCAATATTACATTAGCTATTTGAAAAATAGGATAAAAAAAATAATTGCATCCTTCTATGACCTAAATATGGTCTTCATACCTAAGCTGGAGAGAGTCAACAGAGAAAAAGAAAGACCAATTTCTCTAATGAATATTAATGCAAAAATTGGAAATAAATTGCTAGCAAGAAGATTACATCAATATATCACAAAGATTTTTAGCTGGATTTTTAGAAAGATAGATATGGTTCAATATTTAGAAAACTATAAGTATAATAGAGCATATTAACAACAAAAACAAAAATTACACGATTATTTCAATAGATGCAACAAAGGTTTTTGACAAAATACAACACCCATTCTTGTTAAGACACACACACACAAAATCATAGGAATAAAAGGAGCTTTCCCAAAATGATAAGTAGTGTCTATCTAAAGTATCAGGCAGCTAGATGGTACAGCAGATAGAGTGCTGGGCCTGAAGTCAGGAAGACTCATCTTCATGAGTTTAACTCTGGCTATAGACACTTACTAGCTGTGTGATCCATGACCCTGAACAAGCCACTTATCATTTATTTACCTCAGTTTCCTCATCTGTCAAATGAGATGGGGAAGAAAACGGCCAACCACTCCAGTGTCTTAGGCAAAAAAACTCCAAATGGGGTTTTAGGAGTCAGACACAACTGAAAAACGAATGACGACAGTTAAACAAACATAAGCATTATGTTGAGGATAAATTATAGGCCTTTCCACTAACATCAAGAGTGAAGCAAAAAATGTCCATTATCACTGTACTGTTTAATATTGTATTAGAAATGTTAGCTATGGCAATGACAACAAAAAGATGCTTAAAAAATAAGCATAAGCAATGAGAAAACAATATTATCATTCTTTGCAGATGATATGATGGTTTATTCAGAGAACCCTAGAGAGTCAACTAAAAAACTCATCAAAATAACATCAGCAAAGTTATAGGATATAAAATAGACCCATACAAATTGTCAGCATTTCTCCATACTACCAACAAAACCCAGCAGAAGAAAAAGAGAGAAATTCCATTTAAAATAATTGCAGACAATATAAAATATTTGAGAATCTACCTGCCAAGACACCCACAGACACTATATGAACGCTTTGCCCACATAAAGATTGAAATAATTACAGAAATAGTATTAATTGCCTGTGAACAGGCCAAACCAGCATATTAAAAATACAATAGTACCTAAATTAATTTACTTATTAAATGCCATACTGCCCAAACTACCAAATAATTAACTTACAGAACTAGGAAAAAAATTATAATAAAATTCATGAAGTGAAAAAAAAGGACAAGGACATTGAGGGAATTAATGGAAAAAAATGGGCAGATGTACTATAAGTATTTGATCGCAAACTATAAAAAACAAACTATAATCTTCAAAACAATTTTTTACTGCTTAAGAAATAGAGAGGTTATCTATGGAACAGATGAGGTGCATGATATGGAGAAGTAAATAGTAATCTAGTGTTTGATAAACCCCAAACTCTCAGGTGTTGGGACAAGAGCTCACTATTTGACAAAAATTTCTGGGAAAACTGGAAAGTAGTCTGGCAGAAACTAGACATAGATCACATCTCACTGCATATACCAAGATAAGTTCAAAATGGGTACGAGATTCAGGCATAAATGGTGATATTATAAGCAAGTTAGTGAGCATGGAAGAAATTATCTGATCTATAGACAGGGGAAGAATTCACGACCAGACAAGTGAGAAGACCATGAGAAATAAAATGGATAATTTTAATTACATAAAATTTAAAAGTTTTTTGCACAAATAAAACCAATGCAGCTAAAATTAGAAGAAAGGCAGGAAATGGGGAGGAGAACTTTGATAAAGGTCTCATTTCTAAAATATATAGGGAATTTAATCAAATTTACAATAATAAGAGCCATTCCCCAATTGATAAATGGACAAAAAAATGGTCCAGTTTTCAAAGAAAGAAATCAAAGCTATCAATGGCCATATTAAAAAATTCTCTAAATCACAAATTATTAGAGAAATGTAAATGAAAACAACTCTGAGGTACCATCTCATACCCATAAGAGTGGCTAAGAGGAAAAGAAAAGGAAAATGACAAATGTTACAGGGGATGTAGGAAACTAGGTACAGTAATGCGTTGTTGATGGAACTGTGAATGAATCCAACCATTCTGGAAAACAATTTGGAACTGTACCCCAAAAGCTTTTAAACTCTGCACATACCCTTTGACCCAGTTATGCTGCTATGAAGTCTATGCCCCAAAGAGAGCAAAGAAAGAGAAAAAGGTCCCATGTGTATAAAAATGTTTATAGCAACTCTTTTTGTAGTGGCAAAGAATTGAAAACTGAGGGGTGCCATCAACCAGGGAATAACTGAACAAGTTATGGTATATGAATATGATGGAATACTATTGAGCTGTAATAAATGATGAAAAGGTTGATTTCAGAAAAACCTGGGAAGACTTGTGTGAACAATGCAGAGTAAAGAGAGCAGGACCAGGATTGTAGAACAATCTACACAGTAAGTAATAGGAATATTGGAAAGATAACACACTGTGAAAGATGTAGTTAGTAACTCTGATCAATATAATGACCCACCACAATTCCAAAGGACTCCTGATGAACCCTGCTACCCACCTCCAGAAAGAGAACTGATGGTCTCAAAATGCAAATTGAAGCATATTTTCTTTTTCATTCTTTTTTTTTCTAATATGGCTAGTAAAAATAATTGATTTTCATGCCTAAACATACTTGTAACGGTTTTTATTTTTCTTGTGTTCTCAATGGATAGGGAAGAGATGAATGGTGGGAGAAAATTTGGAATTGAAAATAAAATGGAATTAAAAAAAGAAAGCAATCTGGATCTATGACTCAAAAGTTATAAAACTGTGCATACCTCTGACCCAATCATATCACTGTAGCCCCAAACCCTCAAAAAAATCAGATAGAATAAAATTATTTTATACATAATTATAACAACTATAATTATGCATAATTATAATTATATGTAATATATAGTATATATAATTATACATAGTAATTATTTTATACATAAAAGTATATATATAAAAATGTATATGTATAGACATTTATGTATAAAAATATTTATAGCAGTTCTTTTCATATTGGTCCAGAACAAGTAACTAAGAGATTGCCCATCCATTGGGAAACGGTTGTACTGATTATGACACATTCGTGAAATTGAATACTATTGTTGCTATACAAAGTTATGAAGTGGTCAGTTTCAAAGAAGCTTGAGAAGATAATATAAACTAATGCAGAGAGAAGTAAGCAGACCCAGGAGAACAAATCACACAGTAACAATGTTGTAAAGACAACTTGGAAAGACTTTTGACCAATCATGATTCCAGAAGGGTCATGCTGAAACGTAACACCCACTCCTTGGTAGAAGCATGATGGACTCAGGATGTAGACTAAGACACTTTTTTGGCATGATAAATCTAGGAATTCGTTTCGTTTCACTATGCATGTTTGTTACAAGAGTTTTGTTTTGTTTTCCCCAGTGGTGGGAGGTGGAGGTAGGAAGGAGAGAAAGAGGATATATATTAACACTTAAATTAAAAAGTATTAATTTACCAAAGCTTATTAGCAAATATTGTCTTGTCAAAGCAGACCAAGCCTGAACAGGAAAGGATAGTAGAATACTGAGGTCCATAAGTGAAATTTCTACTCTGTTGCTGATCCTAACTTGCTTTGTTTACAATGATACTAAACTTACATCAAGGGCATGCTAAAAACATACTATATACTGTGTTGCAGTAAGTTCTTTAACAAGTTGCCTTGTAGACAAGATAAAAGATGGCACCTAGAGGATAATACAGATAGTTGAACTTGAAAATGGTTAAATGACTATTCAAAGTCACTATTAAAAATGGTGATTAATGAGGTCTTTAGTGGACTGTGCAAGACTTCTTACATTTACTCCAATCAGGAACCCTTCAGCGCTTCTTAAACTGTGGGTCTCACCCTCATATGGGGGTTTTGGCCCTATTCTTTTCACCATCTTTATGAATTAATTGGTTAACAACACATAAGGCATACTCACTCCATTTATAGATAATGTGAAGCTAACATACTGAGTGCTGGAGCCATTATCCAGCATTACGTCCACTGGCAGGTTGGTTCTCAGAGCAAGGGAGCTCGTATCTTCTCTCCAGATACGAAGAGTAGCTCTGTAGGATTGTGGGATGGTTTGGGGGATGTCTTTCTAATAATACTATCCCTCAAGATCCCATACTAATATATTTCCAACCATGATTAACAGTTGATATTAATTATAATCAGCAAGAAATGATTAGCTGTTATCAATAGTTATTCTCTATACTAGTATAGTTGACACCAAAAAAACACAATAAAAATTGTTGATTAATTCTCCCACAAATATACACAGAGTCCAGGGACAAGTGAGCTCAAGTCTAAAGTATGTGGTAAAAGAGGTAAGTCTTAGCTCCTGGAAATTCTTTTGCTGGAGTCCTCAAGAAGTTTCCTTCAGATGTAGAGTAATTTTTCTACTGGAGTCATTGTGGAACTTTGAACTGTCTTTCCTCATCAAATTCAGTCTCCCAAAGAAACATTGCCAGGACAAATCTACGATAAAAACTTCCAAACCTCAGGCCAATGGTGGGGTTGGGATGGGAGTGGTATTTGAGGAGGGAGGCTTAAAACAAGGTAGTCTCCTCAGTCCCTAGCAATTCCTTCCCAGGAATGCGGCTTGTTGGATTTCAATTATCTCCTTGGTTTTATGTATACCCAACAGGGCATTACCTAGTCCCTCAACCAATCTAGCTTACCTAGGAAGTGTGGAGGTTTTGTCCACGCCTCATGAACAGCAGAAATGTCATTTCACCTGGCTAAGGTGGCCGGACATAGCATTCTGCCCATCATTTAAATGACACGGGGGTAATTTTCCAAGCAGATTCCCCCCTACTCTTATACTCTCCTGTCAGTTGTAATGTTTGCTGCCCTCAGCAAATCTATCAGAGGGTACAATGAAATCTATATTCCCAAATTCTCAATAGCTCTTTAGTGACTCAGGGTGGTGCTTCATATCCTGTTTGAATGCCTTGCCTAATACTAAAGAGTCTCTGAGTCCAGTGTTAGAGAAATGGAATAACCAAGTAGGATATGTAAATGGACTGGAATATTGTTTTGCTGAAGGAATGATGAAGGATTCAAAGAAACCGGGAAAGGCTTATAAGAATTGAGTGAGGAAAGCAAAGTTAAAGTTAAAATATAAACAATGATGACCGTATTACACAAGGTTAACGCAAAAAGGCAACAAAACTCAGATCTAAGCAATGGAAATTATTTTGGTGTTGGAGTTAAAACAGATCTCCTTCCTTCCTGCTAGCAATAAATTACAAAAAGTGGAAAATGATATGTACTCTGTCATGATCACTTCAGTTAGATAGCTTTGTTTAACTGTTTCAGGGAATGTGCTTTCGAATGAATAAGCTGCTTGGGCACTTTTTTGGAAATTCTGTTGTACTAGAAAATAGCAATTAAATTACTTAAATTTTGAAGGTGAAAGAATGAGAAGTTTGTTGAGTGTCCCCTCTAGTAAAAAGCTAAGCATCTTCCATGTACTCTAGACTACAACAAGTATCTTAAAATTAAAAGACTTGGGATCAACAAATATTAAATACTTGCTGTGTTCAAGGATGGGGAAGTTATGTGGCACAGTAAAGAACATGCTGGGCCTGAGTCAAGAAGACTGATCTTTCTGAGTTCAAATCTAGCCTCAAACACTTATGAGCTGTGTGACCCTGGGCAAGTCACTTAATCCTATTTGCCTCAGTTTCCTCATCTGTAAAATGTGCTGGAAAAGGAAATGGCAAACCACTCCAGCACCTTTGCCAATAAAACCCCAGAGTCACAAAGACATGACTGAAAAAGGACTAAACGACAGTGTTCATGGAGCTGTATTTGTATCCTTTATAGGAAGACACTAGGCTTACTCTCCCAACTCTCTCTCCCTCCCTCTGTCTTTTGCTTTGTCTTTCTCTTTTCTCTGTCTGTCTCGGTCTCTCATTCTCTCTCTGTCTCTGTCACACACACACACACACACACACACACACACACACACACGTGTAAATTTGATGTCCAAAGGGCAGCTAGCTATATCTCTAGGGGATGCCCTAATGGGACCTTTTTAATGCTTTTGACTGAAGTCAGAATTCTGGCATATTCTCCCCTATATCCATCACCACTTATCATCAGTTTCTCTCTTTCCTCTCTTTTCCTTCAAGTCCCTTGCCCCAATAACCTACTGAAGATCTTTCCCTGCCAAACCTTGACATGGCTCCCCTCTCCACAACTTTCCCTCCCACTCATGTATTTCTGCACGGACTATGCTGACTACACACCACTACGACTCTATGTTATAGATCTCAGCAGGGTCCTCCCTGAGACAATGCAATCCTCATACACTTTCCTGCCTGCTTCACTATCTCAGTCCTCACAGCAGTTTTCTAATTCTTTTCATCCTTCCTCAAACTTTTCACAGCTCCCTTCCCCCACCCTCTCAGCTAAGAATCTTGGCACATATTTCATTTTTAAAAAATTGAGGTCATTCACCCCAAACTCTTTCTTCTCCCGTCCTCATCTCACATTTCTCAGATGCCTTCTGCCACTATTTCCTCCTTCCCCCCGTGTCAAATTAAGAAGAGGACCATCTCCTTGCCAAGAAAACCCCAAGCAAATGCACAAATGATCTTCTTTACCAGATACCTCTCCCTCGTCATCCTCATTTTCACTAAATGTCTATCTTTCTCCGACCCCTTGCTGCTCCCCTACTGCCTAAAAACATGCCCACATGTCTCTGATCTTTGAAAAACCTTAATTTGATCTATTTATCCTTGCTAGCTGTCATCCTATAGCGAATCTCCCTTTTGTTGCTAAACTCCTGGAGAAGCTTTTCCAAACAGATGCCTCCACTTCCTTTACTCTCATTCTCATCTTAAGCCTTTGCAATCTGACTTCTGACCTCATCATTCAACCAAAATTTCTCTCTCCAAAGTTATTAATGATCTCTTAATTGTGAAATCGAATGGCCTTTTCTCAATTCTCATCCTTCTGCATCCTTTGACAGTGTTAATCACCCTTTTGTCCTTGATACTCTCTAGGTTTTCATAACATTTCTCTCCTGGCTCTCCACCAATCATTTCTTCTCAGTCTCCTTTTCTAGACTTTCATCCAGGGTATACTCACTAACCATGGGTAGCCCACAGGGCTCTGTCTTAGGCCCTCTTCTCCATCTTTACTATTAAACTTGGTAATTTCATCAACTCCTGTGGTGTCAACAAATATCTGTGTGCGTATGACTCTCAGATCTACTTGTCTGGCCTACCCTCTCTGCCGACCTCCAATCACATTCCCTGTTACTTTCAGACATCTCAAACTGGATGTCCCATAGACATCTTTAATTCAACCTGTCCAAAACTGAACTAGCCCAGAGAAGAAGTAGGTTTTGCCTGGTATAGAGGGGCTTATACTTTGAATAACTTTTATGGTAGCAGAAGAAGCATCAGAGGAAATCCTGTCTAGTGGCATCCTGGAGTTTTACCTGCAGCAGACAGCATGACCCTTTCCTTGTAGCAACAGGCTAAGTGAGACAAGTGGAAACAATCACAGTATTTCAAGTCTGTTAACAGATACTGGAGCAGATCACAGGATCATGGATTTAGAGCTAGAGGAGACCTTAGTCTGACTCCTTAAACTATTAAGGCTTAAAATTGCACCAAGAATTTGAAACATCCTTTATAAAGCAAGACTAAATTACCACTCTCACCTCTTACCTCCTCAAGAAGTACCTTTTGTACTGTTTAGATCTCTCTTGACAGGAAAGCTTAGGGTAGCATAAGACAAGCAGACTTACAGCCTGTTCTTACCAGCCCACTAACCAATGAGGTAAGGACACCAGTGAACACTTAAAACAGCGTCAAAAAAAGTGAGAGCTAAGAAATAGAATTTGAATTAGAGGGGAAAATCTCAAGATAAGTTCAAAGCTTAGGCTCTCAGGGGAGAAAATGACAAGGAACCTTTCTTTCTTCTTTAAATAGCTAAGTAACACTTTTCAGCAAAAGGGACCGTATTGGTATTGGGGGCCATTCATAGGATAGTTTAGGCAAGTGACTCCAGAGTCTTCCAATGGAACATAAAGAAGAACCTTCTTTGTTTTAGTTCTTTTCAAATTATAGAATGTTAAAGTTGGAAGGAAGCTTAGAAACCATCTAATCCAATTCCCTTCTTTTACAGATGAGGAAACTGCTATCTAGAGAGATTAAACGCCTTGTCCAGCCAAGGTCATACAGAAATGCAGTGAGAGTCAGGCCTGGACTCCAGATTGCAGTTTGCCTCTTCTCCCTGTGCCACACCTGCTGCCTGCCTCCTACTCTTCTCTTCTTTATTTGATTTTAGCCTCCAGGGCTGTCGTTAACAAAATATATTCGTGTGTATCTTGCCATAGCATCTTAAAGACATGAACATTTTCTGCAGAGAAATCTTCTGTTCTATGAAAGCTTCTGAATCTATTGTAAATTAATTTTGTACAGGATTTCATGACACATCAAACCTACCACATTTTTTTGCAGTTTATTTTAAGCCCTTAATTTGTAATTCCACATGAGCTGTCATCATTTTAATGCTGACTTTTAGGAGATCGCTATAATTAAGCTGAACTGTCCTTAAATTTGACAATTTTAAAAATTATACTCCCTTGTTGTCTCAGAATGGATCTAATTTGAAATCTTTTTCCTTCTCAAATGTAAGAATTCAACCATCATCAATAATATATACTAAAAGGTCATTTTCTTATTTTTATACTGAGGTTCTTAAACTGAGAACTCATTTTTTTGCATGAATGAAAACATATTAATTATGTTTCTTTTTAAAAAAACTATCATGACTGTTATACTTTTGTCCTAGAATTATGGGTCTCCAAGGGACCTCAGAGGCCATATTTTATAGGCTTATTTTACAAATAAGGAAACTGAGACCCAAAGAGATTTGCAGATTTGCTCAAGACCATGGAGACCAAGGATCTTTAGACTCCAAGACCAGGGCCCTTCTATAGTACTGCACTGCCTCTTCTTTGCTTAGTTTTAAAATTCGGTTGAATCCAGTTTACCTTTAGGTATTGCCAAGAAAATGTCTGTTTTTTCATAGCCCTTACGTATTTAGCTGAATAATTCAACAATTAATCTTTTTCCTTTTTGTTCTCTTTTCCTGCTGAAATGAATCTGCAGGATGACATCTCATCATCTCCAAGTTATTAAATCATGTCATATTTATTCGAGGATGAATAAGGCACAAGCATTTTGAAATATAATAAACTCAGAGAAAAACTCTGTGTTTGTGTGTGTGTGTGTGTGCGTGTGCGTGTAAGGGAAGATTTTAAACAAGAACCATGGTACTTCATATTCTAGTTTGAAGTGATAGAACATTATAATGTGCTTTATGCAAAAAAAAAGTTTTTCTGAAAATGTGAGATTTTCTTGTATTTTGAATCATTTAAAATGTGCTAAGGGAGCTAGATATTTAAAGGAACTTACTTGCATTTAATCCTTGTAAGGAGTAATTAATTATCCCTTGATTTATCTTCTTTAGGGAAATCTAGATTTTTCATATGTAAAGCTTTAAGTGAGCCTCACTTGTATAGAACTTTAAGTTTTCTGAATACTGAAGAAAATAATCGGATTTGTGTTTTCTTTTTCCTTTATTATTTATGTATTTTTAACATTAAAAAATTTTGGTTCCAAATTGTCTCCCTACATCCCTTTCCTCCCCACATTGAGAAGATAAGCAGTATATCAATTATACATGTGAAATCATGCAAAACATATTTCCATATTAGCCACATTGAAAAAAAGCAAGAAAAATAAAGAGAAAAAATTATATTTTAATTTGAACTTGGAGTTCATTCACTCTGGAGGTGACTATCATAAAATAAACTATTTCAAATTTTGGATTAAATTCTTTGCTGAAAGTACTTTCTTCACTGACTCATTTTTCCAAATGCCAGAGTCTGGAGAGTTTTCAGTGGTGAGTCAATTCGTTCAAGTTCTCTAGTGTTAACGAAGCAGGTGAAATTTCTTATCCTCTCTGCAGGAGGAAAGGCAAAAGACAATGCTTCATAGAAGGCATTACACTTTGGAAGATTGCCTGTTCCTGAAAGATTGCTTCAGAAGTCTTTCTGACTGTTTTTATTAAGTTCCTGTTTGCTGCTGCAGTTTTTAAGATACGTATCTAAGGATTTTGTTTTAGGATATTTATTAAATTTATAAATTTAAAATTTTTACATATATTTATTCAATGCCCATTTCAACCAATTTTTTTATATATTTTTTCTACTCTTCATATGATTTGTAATAAAATTAGCAGAACCATGATTTGTTCATCCTCAAACTTAGGAGAAGGCTTATTTTTCTCCAGTTCCTAGAATGTTATTTTTTGTCACAGATGGGCTTTATTTTGACTACGCTTCTGCATCAAGGACATTTAACAGGAACATGGAAACAAATGATGTTAGCTCTTGATATTTATGCATAAAGCTATTTTTAAAAAATGTATCTCTAGGAGATAATTACTATTAGGCCTTGGGCTTAAGAGCAAGGCTTATTCACTATTGTTTATAATACAATATATCAAGTTCAAAATCACAAGCAAAAGCTTTTATGCTCCATTAATAAAATAAATTGGTTTTACATCAGTAATCTTTGGGATGTTCTGTGTGTGATGTATTTTTTATTTTGGCGAAAGAAGAAAACTTGATTGGTCAACTAGCTGCAAACAGGGCAAAAAATAAAGAAAATAAAATGCTCTATGAGGAAAATTATTTCTGTCTTATAAATCATGGTCAATAGTGGGGCCGTGGAGATTTTTAAAGCTGATATTTGTAGTTTAACACAATAGAGTCAAAGGAAAAGATTTTTCTAGGTAATCTTCCTAATTACTCAAATGCTTTTTTTGTGGATTACTTAGTTTCCATGTTTTCAAATGATGAGACGTTCATGTGCCTGGACTCAGCTTCGTAATCTTTCACTATCAGGATATTTTTTCCTTTTAAAAAAGTTCAGTCAATAACTTTTATTTGACTCTACATAATATTATCTTTCCTTCAAAAAATCTTGTTGTTCTTGCATTTAATAGGAATGTACATGTAGAACCTATGTAAGATTGTATGCTGTCTCAGGGAGGGAGGGGGAGGGAGGGGCAAATGATGGGGAGTGGGGAAAAAAATGTAAGATATATGGAAGTGATTGTCGAACACTGAAAACAAATAAAATAATTCAATTTTTAAAAAAATCTCGTGGTTCAGTCATGTCTAACTCTTCATGACCCGTTTTGGGGTTTTCTTGGCAAAGATACTGGAGTGCTTTGCCATTTCCTCCTCCAGCTCATTTTATACATGAGGAAATTGAGGCAAACAGGGTCAAGTAACTTGCCCACGGTCATACATTTTAAGTGTCTGAGATCACATAGGAAGCTCCTGTCTTCCTGACTTCAGGCACTCTACTCACTGAGCCACCTACCTGCCCTTCCTTAAAAAGCAGTTCCTCCCAATTAAATTCAATAAGTATCTGTTACTGCATTAGCTGCCTAAGATAAACAAAGACAAAAAACACAAAACAATCCCTGCCTTCAAACAGAGTAGAATCCACTTGGGGATGCAAAATATAAACAGATAAATTTATGAAATATAAAAAGATAATTTTATAAAATATAAACAAGATAAATTTGAGGTGGGAGAAAGCACCAACAACTAGGGAAAATAGAAAGGCTTTTGTGTGGGAGGTGAATACTAAGGTAAGTCTTAAAGGTGAAGGTTTCTAAGGAGACATTTCAAGTTCGATATTTGGGGGATGCTCTTTCATGAGTACACCCCTCAGAAGGCCCCCCAGGTTGAAGGTGCTGTATGGTTCATCATCTACACAAAACCATAACTAATGAGCCCCACACCTCAATGTGTTTACGCTTATTAGTTAGATAGAAGGTACAGTTATTTAAAGGTAGAAGCATTTGATGAAATAGTATAGTAAAACAAATAACAATAGAATGTTTTCCCTATAAACCTGGACTATACCTCCACAAATATACATACTATCAGAGCTTATAAGGAGCTCCTCAAGGTTGTTTTGTACTCAGGCAACTAGAAAGTGCTGTCAATGACCTGAACCTTTAGTTTCCTGAGCCGATTAAATTTCAAGATAGTTTTAATACCTTCAAAGGAAAAAGCAGCCTAAATTTCAAGGAGGCAGGAAGTTAGTTACTCCTACTACTGACCAGCTCTCTGTTAGGGTAGTTCTCTCAGCTGGGACCCTGTTGGGAACTATATAATCACTGATGCCCAGTGGGCTTCATGTCTTGGCTACTGGTCATTGCTGCTGATGCTTCTCTCTCTCTGTCTCCTCTCTTTCTCTCTCTCTATCTCCTCTCTCTGTCTCCTCTCTCTCTCTCTGTCTCCTTTCTCTCTCTCTCTCTCTCTCTCTCTCTCCTCTCTCTCTGTCTCCTCTCTGTCTTCTCTCTCTGTGTCTCTGTCTCTGTCTCTCTGTCTGTCTGTCTGTCTCTCTCTCTCTCTCTCTCTCTCTCTCTCTCTCTCTCTCTCTCTCTTTCTGCTATCAGTTTTGGGGCTTCACTTCTCAGGGATATCAACTGATTATATTGGCTCCTCTATGATAAGCCGCAATGGCTAGAAAATGAGGTGCAAAGCAAGTCTTTAGTCATAGCTGCCACATCTAGTCAAAGATTGCTGAACAAGTCTGGCAGAATGCCCCCACACTCTGCGTATGTAGTCTTCCTCCAGTGAGTAGGATCTGCACGCTTGTGAAGCCTCCGTCCGACTCAAGGATAAGCAGTGTGCTTTAATTCCCATCAGTTGCTAACTCCCAACCTGCGTTTGTCCAGAGAGAGGTCAGAGAACAGCATGACAGAAGCTGACGGAGGAGACTGTGCAGAGATGAAAGGAGGGGCCGAGAGTGTTAAAAGCTAAAGACAGGACAAGAAGGGCAAGGTTTTAGAAAAGGTCACCAACTCTCTCCAAACCTTTTACTTATTGTTTGGTTCTTGCATCTTTTTTATCAGCTACTATTAGTTATTTCTGTTGCTTTTCTCTGGCTTTTGTTATCCTGCATGCAACACAGCTGTATAGCACATATCCATGAGGTTAGAAGAGACCATCAACCCTTAGTTCTATAATCTGATTCCTGATTCAGATATCAAAGCAATTTTGCAGTTTTGTTGAGGGGAAGTAGGAAGACATCTCATCATCACTTTTTCTCCCAGATTTCCTAGAGTTTCGTAGAATGAACTTCAACTGTGTTATAGAATAACCTATGGCTCAGAACTCTTGGCTTTGAACTCAAATTTAAAATCAAGTTTATGAGATTCTCATTACTTTCCATGTTTCAGGTACCTGCCCAGAGTCTCCCAAAGGAAACATCAAAACCTAACCCATCTCTAGGCCATCAACAACCAAAGGATGCTTGCCGTTAGTTAATCCCAATTTGCTAGACTCATACAACCAACCTATAATTGCCCTCTTCCTCAAGTAGAGAAAAGACCTGAATCAATGGAGATACAAGATCTGAGCCTTGCTGTGACTATGTTCTCTCTTAAGCTGGTTCCAGCTTTTCCTTAGGTCCTTGGGTTGGACATGCCCTGCCATGTCAATTTCTCTTCCCCCTCCACAGTTCTATGGCTCCTCTTCAGTCTTTAAATTGCTACCAGCTCTCTAGCTACTGTGCCAAGCTCTGAGGCCCTGCTCTGTTGTTACTGCTGTCAACGTGTCTGGCCGGTCTTCCTAATGATCAACATCCTTCCAGCATTATATCCAGAGTGGTAACCTAGGGAGGGCCACTGGGGGCCTTACAGCAGGTGCTGACATTCTGAACTGAGGAAAGGGGGCCTTCCTCCCCACAATACAGCACCTCCTGTCCAAAAGAGCAGAAGAAAGAAGAAAATTCTAGATCCAAAATGGATCATTCTAGCTGCTAGAGAATGGGGTATGCTGCTGCTCCTTCAGACCAAGTAGTCAACAAGTAGTCCTCAGGACCCAGTAGAAGAGTAACACAGTTCCCAAGGAGCCCAAGGATAAGCAGTTGGTAGGGATGCCGCCTTTTTCCTATGGATAGGGATCTTCAGGATCTTGCTTGTTTGAGGAGGGGAGTATATATTCTTCTGAGATGTTCCACTTAGGGAGAGTACTTCAGGGTCCCTTGCCTTCCGCGGACAGGGACAAGTTTCATGGTGGAGATGGGGGTATTCTTCTTTAGACAGGAGTTCTCAGAAATAAGGGACCCTTCAGGAGCCTTTCAATGCGTTTTACCCATGGCCCTTAGGGGACAGAGTTCAGGCTGCTCTGGGGAGAGACAATTGCTTTTCCTCCCCACATTGAGTCTGGAAGAGGATTAGTTACTCAGACATAAGACACAAAGTGTTAGTTGTTTTAGGGCCAACATGATTAAGGACTAGTAAACACCTTTCCATTTATTTTTCGAGTTAGGCTTCCTGCCTTTGTCTGGGTGGAACACAGCCCTAAGACCAGGAGGCTTTGACCTTTGGGAACTTTTCTGCATGTTAGAGTATGGGAGGTCTTTGTTTTGTCTTGTTTTTTGAAATGCTATCTTAGAATCAAAGGATCATAAGTATAGAACTCAAGCATGGTACAGTGAAACTACAGCTGAATGTGGAGTCTGGAGGTCTTGGGCTCAAATCATCAGTGATGTGTGACCTTAGGCAAGTCAAATAACTTCTCTGGATCTCCTCGGAGGGGTGTGTGTTTGTCCTTCCAACGGAAGACAGAGAAATGATGACATGACTTAACACTTGACTTTGTTTTGAGTGAGGGAGGGCTGGTGCCAGCCTCACTTCTCCTCCAGAGCCACCTGAATCCAGTGACCAGATATTCATCAGGATGACTGGAGATGCCCCAGGATGAGGCAATTGAGGTTAAGTGACTCACCCAAGGTCACACAGTTAGTGAGTGTCAAGTGTCTGAGGTGAGATTTGAACTCAGGTCCTCCTAACTCCTGCACTGGTGCTCTCTCCACTGTACCACCTAGCTACCACCTTCTACTAAGAAGATGGGCCGGAGCAATGACAGCAGGAACATTACCGCAGGACCTCAGGCACGGGAACTAGAGAGCTGGTAGCCATGTAAAGACTGAAGGGCAGCCATAGAAGTCTGGAGGGGTAAGAGAAACTGGCACGGCAGGGCACACCCACCCTTTCTTGCTATAAACTTACTATCCAACTAGAATTTATTATCCTGGTCTCTAGGGCACTTATTTTACAGAAGAGAAAACTGTGGCCCAGAGGAGGCTTTTCTTCTCTCTCTGCAGTCGGGGCCATTTGATTCTAACCCTAAATGCGCTCCATCTGTCAGAACCCTTCTCTCCAGCCTCCTGGAGCGCCCTCCGACACTCCCTGCCCACGCAGCCCCGTGACATGTTCGCGCCCCTGTGTGCGGCTTTGTGCTGCGGGCACTTTGCGGGCCGGGCTTCTCTCCGCGTGGTGAGCAGCAGCTCCGTGCCCCAGGGCGCAGGGGCGGGGGTGGGCACGGGAGGCGCGGGGCGGCGCTGCCCTCGGAACCGCAAGCATCGCCCACCTCCCGACCCGGGCTCCCGTTGCCACGGAGACCGCCCGCCGAACGTTCCCGCGGCCGGGCCCCGCCCCCCGGCCAATCGGACGGGCGCTAGCGGGGAACCCCGATTCCCTTTGTTCCGCTGCCATTTCGGGCACGGAGAAGGGGCCGGAGTCTCCTCGGCAGAGGGACCGCGCTGGTGCCGCCGCCGCCGCTGTCCGGCTGGTGTGGGACCGGGTAGGTGGAGAGCGCCCTTCGCCCGCCCGGGCTCCGCGGGGAGGCGGCGGTCCTGGGCTGCCCAGCCAGCCTGCCCTCCCTCGCACCCGCCCGGCCGTTTGGAGCCCGGGCAGCGGCGGCGCGGTTCAAACCCTAACAGCTGCGCTGCCCCCGGGACGGCCGGGGCGGCAGGGGCGGGGAGCGAGCCGCTGCCCAGGGTGCCCCCTGTGCCCCGCAGCCCCTCCGGACCCGGCATCCTGCGGGAGGGGCGGGCAGCCCGCATTCCGGGGTGCCCCCTGCTCCCTGCCGCCCGGGGTGCCCCCTGTGCCCCGCAGCCCCTCCGGACCCGGCATCCTGAGGGAGGGACGGGCAGCCCGCATCCCGGGGTGCCCCCTGCGCCCTGCCGCCCGGGGTGCTCCCTGTGCCCCGCAGCCTCTCCGGACCCGGCATCCTGCGGGAGGGGCGGGCAGCCCGCATCCCGGGGTGCCCCCTGCGCCCTGCCGCCCGGGGTGCTCCCTGTGCCCCGCAGCCCCTCCGGACCCGGCATCCTGAGGGAGGGACGGGCAGTCCGCAGCCCGGCGCGCCCGGTGCGCCCTGCTTGGGCACCGACAATTACGGACGGCGCCCGGCCGGGCCGCGGGCTGGCTGCGTGCTGCTTACCCCCACCCGCGTCTGTCCGGCCCCTAGGCGTGGGGCAGTACCAGGTGAGTTTCGTGTGCTAGAGAGAAAGCGTGCTGACTCCGGAGTCAGGAGATTCGGGGCCAAGCCCCACCTGCGGCGCCAGCTCTTTCGGTGACCTCAGTTTCCTTCTCTGTAAAAATGAGGGGGTTGTGCTAGACGGTGTCGGAGGTCCCTTCCAGTCCAGATGTGGTTCATTGCTTTGATTGCTTCACCGCAAGCAGAAAATTGGGCTTTGATGAATTTGAAATACTTTCCTTCCTTCCTGAAAGAAAAGTTAATTATATTCTAATATATCTGTGTTTTATATATCTAGTTATATATTTTATTTCTCATAAAATATATTTCTGTTCATTTGTTTATATATTTAATTGCACATTTAATTATATTTTAATATTTATGTTTTTATTTTATATAATTATGTTTTCAAATTATTGGAAGGGGTAAATGACTGGATTAGGCAGGTGTCTGTTATGTGATAATGAGTTCATTATGCCTTTTAAAAATCACTGGCAGGATAATAACTGATAGATCTTGCAAGGAGACCTGTCAACCTCTTTGGACTTCAGTTACCTTATCTGTAAAACAAGGAGGTTACACAGCTTCTGAGACCATCAAGTTTCAAACCTCTGTTCCAAGATTTGAGAGTCCTATCTGGAGGTCCCTTTGTAGGAGCTGAACTTGGCTTTTCAGGTACCAAGCTGGACAGGCTTTGTAGGGTACAGTGGACAGACTGTCAGTCTGTGAAGTGAGGTTTAACCTGTCTGAGGGCAGAGAAGCTCACCATCAGAAGGTTGGTCACTAAATGATACACTTTTTTTTCTTTTTTTTGGTGCTGCAATTTATAGAGAGTTGTCCACTAAAGCATAGTAGGCTTGTGATATGCAAGAGTAGTGGAGGTATCCCTACAACCTTAGATCACAAACCTCTAATTATTTAACTATATTTTAAGACATTTCTTTGAAATAATGAAGGCTTAAATGGTGTTTATATGAACATTAAATGTGGGCATTCTAAAGAACAGCCTTTAAAATGACTGTGCTAAACCTCGAAGATACAAAGAATGACAAAACCAGTCCCTGATCTCAAGGAACTCACTGTCTAATGGAGGAGATAACATGTAAACAACTATGTACAAACAAGACAAATATAGGATAAATCTTCAAGAGTCTCAGAGGGATAGCACTAAGGAGAACTAGGAAGGACTTCTAGCTGAGACCCCAGGGAAGTCAGGAGATGGAGATGAGGAGGAGAGAGAGCATGGCGAAGGGCAGTGGGTGGGTGGGGAATAGCCAGGGGAAACTCTCAGAATCAGGAGATGGAGTGTTGTGTTGGAGGAACACCAAGAAAGCCAGGATGACAGAGTAGGTGGAAGGAATGAAGTCTACAAGAAGACTAGAAAGGTGGGGAGAGGTCTGGGCTATGGGCTTTGAAGGATTTTATATGGAGGTAGTGGGAAGCCACAGGGGTTGATTGAATAGGGTAAAATACAGTCAGATCTGCATTTTAGAAGGAATGATTTGACAGATGGGTGTAGATAGGATTGGAGTGGGGAGAGACAGAAAAACCACAAGGTTTTTTGCAATTAATTGTATCGCTATATATAGTCCAGGTGGGAGATGATGGAGGTGTACACTGAGATGGTAGCATTATCAGAAGAAAGAAGGGCACAGACAGGAGAGATGTTATGAAAGCCTTTGATCATCTATGGGAGTTGAGAGTGAGGGCTTGAGGATGACACTCAGATTGGGAGGGTGGCTGGGAAAATGGCAGTAAAAGAGAATAAGTGTTGTTTTGGACCTGTTGAGTTTAAGAGATAACTAATTTTAAGATGTCTAAAAGGCAATTGTAGATACAAGAGTGGCGGTCAAGAAAGTGGTTAGAGTTGGGCAAGTAGATGAATCAATCATCTGCATGGAAATGATCATTGAAACCATGGGGCTGATGGGATCACCAATGATTTCCAGGAACTGGAAGAAAGGGTCTAGGACAGAGCCTTGTTTGACCCTTGTGTTTTTTTGTTCCCATTGAAAATTAAGAACATTAAAATAATTTATATTAATCATTTTAAAGTAATCAAAAATGCTATTCATGCATAGGGTAAGGAAAATCAAGTTCCTTTTTAAAAATTTAAATGTTATGCTTCCAGCCTTTAAAAATGTTAAGTACCAAAAACTTATCTTTAAGTGACCTGAGTTCAAATTCTTCCTCTGAAGCTTTGTGTGTGATCATGGGCAAGTAACTAAACCAGTTTAAGCCTATTTCCTCACTTACAAAACTGGATTAATATATCAATAACTAATTGCTACTTTCACAGAGGTGTGAAGATCACATGAGATAGTGTCTGTAAAGTTGTTTATAAGCTTTGAAGTACTTTGTAAATATTCTCAACTATTGTTAAGTTAGAAACTTATACAATGTATTAATGTATTTTGACATTTGTGACTAGAGTTTTCCTATGTCTTCATAATATAAAAGACACTTCATAAATTCCAAATTTCTAAGTAATTTTAATTGAAATGGATGGTTTTTTTGCTAAGGACTCCTCTCCACATCTTAGCATCATTGATTTCTCTAGAAACCAGGGAGGGTAGCCCCTTGTACTGAGGGAAAGGAAAGGACTCAACAGATCCGACGTGATCAGGTTGGTTTCGGGAGATGGAATGACTACAGATGCATATACCTCTGGACTTATAATAACCATGAAATTACAAAATGACTTTCCTGTACAAATGTTGTAGACTTCTCAAAATAATCTCTTGTAATAAGCTTAGATAATCAGATTAATCCGGAATTGAATGAGATTAAGAAAACTACAAAATTAGACCATGTAGTAAGAAGAGATTTCATTAAACTCACCAAGATTGGCAAAATTCTAGGGTTATAGGAAGAATCAGTCATATACTGGTACATCTGGTTACAAGTAATGTGGAAGAGTGCAGTAGTGTGGTCTCAGAGGACAGCTTTGAGTTTTAGGGCATGAGATTTAACACACTACTGCTATAGTGGTGTTTCTAAAATCCAACTAAATACTTGGTGCAGGAAACAAACCAAGAGTTTCCATCTTGAAACTTAGCTTCATTTTGGGATTAGGCTTTTTAAAATAGATGCACTCAGTTTACAAGCATAAAGCTGTCATCCAACCTCAAGATCTCTGAGAAGAAAAAGATGGCAGAGCAGTTATAAAACTCACAAGTAGAAGAAAACTAATGATTGTGTGAGTTGGAATGATACATCAGAATTTTGATGAGGTAAATGGGAACAGTGCCAAGGCTAGTGGGAGCTGGGAGAAATGTAGGTGATATAAAATCCAAAAGATTTCAGTACAAATTTTTTAAATACAGACAGCCAAATCATCTCCCAAGCTGTCATGAAATTTTCAATACTTCCTTACTCAAATAATAGGATATTGCCAACTAGAAATGTTATACTTAAATAATAAAGTGATAATAGGTTTATACCATGGACCTGGTCAGAATAAGTAGATTGATCCAGGATGGAGTGATATTAGAAAAAGTGCAAAATTTGGCCAGCCAGGCAACAATAGGGATTTAATTAAACACTGGACCAAGATGGGCAGATTTCCTTATTTGGGTGAGCTGTAGAGAAGAGGTTTTTGTATATGTTGAAAACTTCCTAGATCAAATAATTTTTGAACCCACAAAGGTAATGCATTGGGCTTGTTTGTAACAGAAACTGGTAAAAGAAGTGTCTGTGGATGAATGTATGCAAAAGATGTGATTATTTCAACTTTTAACAGGAGAAGGGAAAAACGAAAAAATTCATCATTCACTTAGTTAATTTTGGATTATGAGGAGGTGTGGGCATTCGTTACTAAAAAAAAATCAAATAATCACAAGAATCCTGGAATTTTCTTTTCCTTCCTTCCTTCCTTCCTTCCTTCCTTCCTTCCTTCCTTCCTTCCTTCCTTCCTTCCTTCCCTTCCCTTCCCTTCCCTTCCCTTCCCTTCCTTCCTTCTTTCCTTTTTTCTTTCTCATTTTTCTCAACTATATTAAAAAACTTTTTTTAACATTCATTTTTTTTCAATTTTGAGTTGCAAATTCTCCCCTTCCCTCCTTCTCATCCCCTCTCCCCGAAAAGGCAAACAATTTGATAATAGATTATACACCTGAAGTCATGCAAAACATTTTCTTGGAGTCAGTTTCAAAATACTTTATTGGAATCCACAGAAAAACATTTGCCACGTACAGGCCAGAGACCTAGCACTTGAAAAGTAACTCAGGCAAAATGAAAAGCGACCTTAAAAAAAAAGCATCAGCCAAATAATGAGAAGTACGAGAACACAAGGTGGGCCATGGGGGCTAACAGGAAGTTAAACCAAAAAAAGAATTCGTTTAGCACCTTGCAACAAACACAGACCCATTAATAAGACACTTTTCAATATAAAAGGCAGGAAGCTAACTAGAAAATCAGTGAGACCTCCCTAGATCATTGGAGCATAAAAGGTACTGTCAGGGACATAAAAGGTAAAACAGAAGAAGCTCTGTGATTTTTTTTTATTTTGTTCTTTATGGAGGGAGGTATTAGGGAGAGAATTATAGAGATGTAGAGCTGAAGAGACCTCAGGGAGCTTATAACCCCATCCCTTTACCTTATACAGGAAGAATCTCATGCTGTGAATGGGTGTGACTTACCAAAGGTCACACAGCTAGTTAGGAGCTAAGGAGTTTGTCTAACAGAAAATGATAAAAGCACAGGATGTTCTATCTGCTTAATTGACACAGTCAGTATAAATAAAGCACTAGTTCTGACAGCCTTCACACGGAATTCCGAAAGAAGTAAGTGTAAAATTATGGAACCATTGGCCAAAACATGTAACATGTTATTATAAATGACCGCCTTGCAGGGCAGGCCAGCTTCTATCTGTAGGAAGGTCTGCAGACATGACCAGGAGGACGATCCGAGAAAGGGAAGGATCTGAGTCGTTGCTGGAGGCAGAAGAATTGCCTTTGAAATCTGGTTGTGCCACTTACTACCTGTGTGACTTTGAATGAATAGTTAGCCTTTTGGGACCTCCTTTTGTATACTCTATAAAATGAAGAGGTTGGACCAGCTGGCCTCTGAGGTTCCTTCCAGCTCCACATCAATGATCCTGTATCACATTGACGCAGTGTGGGTCTATAAGCCAGTAAAGTAAGTGCTAGGCATTTCCAGGAGAGAGACTGCAGAAGCAAGGCAGAACATTTTATCCTATCTTTGAACAAAACTATGGCATGATGTGTCTGCAATGTGTTAGCATAAAGTTATTGGTACCAACTCATCACAGTATATCCTTAACTGAAATTTGTGTTGTGCTTTACATAAGATTTACAAAGTGACTTCCATTTACTATAACGCTGGGAGGCAGGCAGTGCAAATATTTTTATCCTTATTTTGCAACTAAAGAAACAGACTCAAAGAGTGAGTTCCTCAGATTTGCCAGTAGCAATAAGATGGTAGGGCTCTTTCCAGCATACCACAGCGCTTGCTCCTAGCTCACATTTGTATAGGGATTTTTTTTCTCATGACTCTTTGGAGTGTTAGACATAAAGGGTGGCCCAAAGAAGGACCTGACATCATCAAAAGGGATGGAGGAATTTATGTGTGAAAATCAACTCATAAAATTAGTATTATTCAGGGTGGGGGGTTAATTAAAGTTCATGAAATATTGAAATAAATGGATAGAATAACTATGGACTTCCTTCTCATATTCTAGGATAATAGCACCAAGTAATATCCTTTGAAATCTTAAAGGGATAATTTCAGTAGAAATAGAATTAACTTATGTTTCTTTTAAAGAATGCCTCAAGAAGTTTTAGTGCAGTTTTAAACCTTAGTAGCTTAAAATAGCAGTAATATAATAATATATAATGTAATAATGATAGTAACAATATACAATTTGGTATTAATAGTAATAACTTTAATAGCTTAAAATAGTAATAATAGTGATAGTAATTTTAATAGCTTAAAATAGCAATAGTAAACCAATAGTATTCACTACTCCCACTCCAATAAGGTTCAGGTAAAAAATAATAGGTATAAGAAGAGCTTAGATAAATTTATGGATAAGAGATAGATGATTGATCCATTAACGTATATGATAATGCTGATTTGAAGAACCAGGGGTGTTTGGAAATATATCCTTAACTTTTTAAGGATTGATATTAAAGAAAATAATCAGTCTTCTGTGGTTGTATCTCATAGAATCTTCGCAATAACCCTGCAAAATAAGTAAGGTAGATGTTACTTCAACCATGTCTACATGACAAAATTAAGACTTAGACTGAGTGATTTGTTTAAGGACAAATAGCTAATAAATGATTAAGTCAAAATTAGACCAAGGTCTGAGGTAGGTAGTTGGTTAAAGATGCCACACCATGATTGGAGAACATCTGTGTTCTCCCTAGATTGAATGGGTAGGTTCTTTCTCTGATCCAGTGTGGCATCTTCCTCTACTACATCTAACCTTGTTCGTTTATCCCCCATTGATTTGGACACAGGCTAGCCAGCTGTTTTTATCTTTTCTACAGTTAGTGGTGGAAAGAGGTTTTTCCTAAGCAAACTAAGCAAGATTTCAAGGGAAAGGTTTTAAATTACTTAAGAAAATAAACTGTTTGTAAGTACCATATCATTTACATTATAAACAATACCTGGGAAAATTATGAACCATCCTTAGCCATTCATTAAGACAAGTTCCCTAAAGATTTCTGCTAGGCAGCAGTTTTAAAGTAGTTCCAATTGCTTCAATTGAACAAAATTATATTCATAAGCATCTCTATTGCTATAATATAAAATATAATTCAGGGCAGCCTTTCTTACAGCTAGCTATAATTAGCGAGCTTCTGGTTGCCCTCTAGGAAAATGTGTATAGTTCCCTAATCCATCAGTTCTTAATAATGTAGTTAGAACTTTTAATAATAAAAAAGCCAAAATGTTTACTATGCCCTAGTGAATTTTGAAGACATAGAATGTGTTAGATCACATTATTTATCACTTAAAATTAGATTATGACACCTAATTTGGTTCCCCAGCTCTCAACATCTTGCAAAATCATCAAAAATACATTCAAGAACATATATTCTTAAGCTTTGAATTTTGGGCAATAGCCTATTAGTCTTTCTAAAAGTAAACCTCTGAATCCTCGATTCAAATTTCAGAGCATTTTCATATCTCTTATTATCTATGTGGATACTCTTTCTTCCTGTATGATGCCCAAAACTTAAAGAGATTATATACCATATACCATATACCATACAGAGTGGACTGAAAGTGTACATGGATGTATTTGAAGAGATTTTCTACAATTTGTTCTTCCCCTAATCTTTGATCAAAAGAATTATGTAGGAAGTGCAAAGGCGGTGGGGATGCGTCTGCTATTACTGACTAGAATTTCAGCAAAATATATGTGTATCATGAGATTAACTTGCTGGAGGAAGAAGGAAAGGAAAAGAATTAGAAAGAGTGGTGGCAGCCTGTTACCAAGAAGGCAGAGGCTGGTGGATCTCTTGAGAGCGACAGTTGTCTAAATCTTTTCGGTATGGGTGTGCGCACTGTTTGGCATTAATATGTTGAGCCTCTTAGGAACCATTTCAGTGAGTGTGGATAGAAATGATCCTACAACAAAGTGCTGTCTTGCAATCATTCGTTTATGTTTAATAGTCTACAACCACTTTTGGTAATTTAATAAAGAACATTGAGATGTCAACTTACTTACTTAAAGGCTTACTTAAAGCATCTTTGGGACAAGTTCAGTAGCAGACAAAGGTCATAAGAATGATATGCACATCATTGCATACCCACAGGATTTTGATTTCTTCTGCTGAGACCCTACATCTTGAAAGCCAAATCCCCTCTCCTTCACATCCTAACTTCATTTCCTTCCCACCCGCACCCCACTCCCATTTGATATTCCCAGCAGGGAGGAAAGTGAAAGTTTAAAGGACAGAAGTCAATGACCTTGCAAAGATATTTAGGGCCATCTGGGTTAGAGTGTGGTGCTAATGAGGCTAAGGCCCTATTCTGAGGATTTGTTTCCCACTTGAACCAGTTAGCTTTGCCACATTGCTTGATCAGGCTGCACCTCTGAGGCACTATTAAGCAAATCTAAGCCAAGGGGCAAGATAGTTATAAGTGGAAAAGTATAAATTTGTATAAGCGACATAAAAGTGTACATTTGTCATTAGGAAAAAAGCTTAAAGTCCATTTAAAGTGATCTTTGTATTGTGGACAACAGTGCCATAGATATTTTCCAGACCAGTGTTAAAAACTTGCATTTCATTTATAAAAAAAACCAACATTACAAAGAAAAACAAGTTTGAAAGACTTAGCAACGCTGATAAATGCAGTGACCAACCAGAGTTCCAGACAACTGAAGATGAAGCATGCTACTTACCTCTTGGCAGAGAAGTGATGAACTCAAGGTGCAGAATAAGACATATCTTTTTAGACATAGTGTGGAAATTTGTTTTGCTTAAGCATGTTTGCTGAAAGGATGTCATTTTTTCAATTTGGGATAGGTGGGAGGGGGAAGGGAGTTAATGATATGATTGCCTCTGTCCATACCTCCCCCCCCAAAAAAAACATCATTGAAGCATTTCCTTTTAATACACGGCAGAGAATAGAAGGAGGGCCAGGAAGCAACATAGGCAAGAGAAGCCAGTTAGGAGGTTGTTGGAATAATCGAAGCAGGATGTTGGGAGAACCTAGTGGTTTTGAGTAGAGAAAAGGGACTGGAAGTGAGAGATGTAGTGGAGATAGAAACTGATTGGATGTGTGGGCCGATTGGATGAAGAAGGCTGAGAAGTCAGGTGATGCTGAAGTCAACCTAAAAGACTGGAACAATGTCTAAAAATATGTGTCTTCTCCACTTTGAGGTCATAACTTCTCTGCCAGGAGGTAGGTAGTGCCTTAGACAGAAATAGGGAAATTTGGAAGACAGATGTGTTATGGGGGGTGGGATGGGGGCACATGAGGATCTCAGATTCAGTTAAATTGAGTTTACATAAGGCATCCAGCTTGGAATGCCCAGTAGAAGAAGGGAAAGAGAGCCAAGATTTATTAAGCACCTGCCTAATTTCTAGGCACTGTGCAAAATGCTTTATAAATATTATCTCATTTTATCCTCACAACAACCCTGTGAAATAAGTGCTTACTCCTATTATTCCTATTTTATAGCCAGGAGGCAGACAGAAATTAAGTGACTTAGCCCAGGATCACAGAGCCAATAAGGAACTGAGCTGGATTTGAGCTTGGGTCTTTCCAACTTCAGGCCCAGTGCTCTATCCACTGCAGAAAGGTAACAGGGTTATATTCAGGGAGTGGTAATGTGATGCAAGACTGCAGCTCAGGAGAAAAGTGGAGGCCAGATCTTCATAGAGGTGATTATTAAACCCATGGCTGCTGACAAGGTTACTTACCAAAGGGGAGGGGTGGTAGAAAAGAGTCTAGGATACAGCCTTGTTCAGTGATTATATTTAGATACAGGACTCAGTAGAGCAAAGCATAGCCTTTAATAAAGGCTTTCTTCTGTTAAAGTGTCTCCCACAGATAGGTTAATATCATGCAAGATTTGCTGATAAATGTAACCACAGAGATAACATTATTCAGCCCATCCTCAGACATCAGTGCTTTTTTAATAATTTTAATAATTTTATCAGTGATTTAGATAAAGGCAAGCTGCTCAGATTTTTTCCCCCCAGACACATTTGGTTTTTCAGCTATCCCTCTAGAAAGGATAACTAATACATTAGATGACAAAACCAGGATGCGAAAACTCTTGACTTGTGAGGTTGGCTTGAGTCAATGGAATTTAATACTTAGTTTCAAAACAATCAACTTCACAGTTTGAGACATGGCTAAGGTACCATTTAGTCTGAAAACAATCTGGGGGTTTTACAGTCCCACAAATTCAGTATGAATCCATAGTGTGATGTGCCAGGCAGGAAAACTAATGCCATCTTAGTCTGTGCTAAGAGGATCATAGTGTTCACAAATACGAAGGTCGTAGCCCTGCTGCACTCGGCTGTAGTGAGATGCTATCTGGATTGTTGTGTTTAGATTGGGACGTTTTAGGAAGGGTTTTGATAAGGTAAAGATTGTTCAGAGAAGGGCAGTTGGGATGATAAAAGGCAGTGAGTCTGTCCATGCTGAGATATCGGGAGCAGTATCCTACTGTCCCCACCCTTATGCAGTTAAGGCTCATTTCTCCTTAAAAGACCATCTTCCAGACTGGGTTGACTTGGCAGCTCCAGGTTCAGAATGCTGAGCTTATTTGCTGGTTGACTTTGTACAAAACAGCCACAAAGATTGCCAGGCTCCTAGCCTTTCTGATGGTCGGCTGGTGATCCATGATGGGCAACTCAGTGGTAGAGAAACTTCAGGTAGCCGGATTAACTGGAGACATCCTATGAGCATGTCCTTGATGAATATCCATCTCATGCTAAGTAAACCTCTCTTTTTTTTTAATTGTTGAATGACTTATGAAGATCTCATTTTGTTTCGATATCCTACATAAACTACCATGGGGTAGTTCCTTCACTGGAATGGTTGTTCCTTCATTGGAATTCTGTAAGGAAAGGCTGGAGGGCCTCTCATCTGGGATAATAGGTACCTGCTGAACTAAATTTGCCCTCGAGGGACCCCTGAAGTCCTGTTCTGTGATTCCGTTAACTCACCCGGAAAATTCTGCTAGATAGAAAACCAAGAAATTATTTCCTCAGCTTCTTCCCATGGAGAGTCCTACGAAATTCTTAAAGGTCTTTACAACCAAGCCCTTTCCTACTTTTCCAATTCCCTTATACACAACTGCCCTCCATGCCCTCTACTATCCATCCACAGTAGCCTACCTGCTCTCCTCACCACTCGATTCCATCTCCCCTCTCTCTGCCTTTGCAGCTCTCCCCATGCTCTCCCTTCTCACTTCCCTCTCTTATAATCCCCGACTTCCTACAAGACTTGTTTTAACTCAGATACCATCTTCTGCAAGAGACCTTTCTCATCCTTCCTCCATTGTCTTTTTCCTCAAAGGTTACTTTGTATCTGTCTCTTCTAGCAGTTCTTACCTAGGATCTCTGAACTATTCTTTAAAACTATTTTTAGAGCTATGTTTTAATTTAATTGACTTCCTTTATAATGCCATGAATTCTATTTTATTTAAATCCAATTCATAACCAAGTCAAAACAATCTAATCGGATTCCATTTTATGTATCTAAAAGCATTATTCTGAGTAGGGACTGACTCTCATCACCAGACTATTGGAGCCCATGACACAAAAGAACCCTGGGTCTGTCTACTCTTTATGTATGTTACATATAGTGATTAGTGTATATGTTCTTCATCGTGAAAGCAGGGACTTTTCCCTTTTTCTTTGTATCAGCAGAGCTTAGTTCTGTCCATTTTTGCCCATAGTTGCAGTGCCTAATAACTGCTTGTTGATCAGTTTATGGATAAATAAGAGCTTTTCAAATGCCACAAATTACAAAAAAAACGACAATCTGTGTTTCCTGCCTCAGAATTTCAGACTCTGGTGAAAGTTAAACTATTAGAGAGGACCCAGGAAGCAGAGTAGCAGCCAAAACAATATTGGTTACATCCAGGAGGGCAGCCACAGAAGAATCACATCCTTAGTGCGAGTGGAGAAATAGAGACCAGCATCTCTCAAGGCATACTTTTAAAAAATAGAACTTGGAGTTCTTATTTCTGCTTTTAAGAAATAACTTTTTTTAAAATGTCTACTAGACAAGTCATCTATAACCTAGTCCTTTCCAGCCTTTTTACACCTCATTTTCTGACACATACTCTTCAGTTCTCAATTGCTGTTGTATTTCTGCTTTGCAATTATTGTAGCAAAATCTCAGTTTTCTCTTGGGATTATGAATTCAGACTCTTGATTCTCTGGAAAAGAAGGTATGCTACACAAATTTCCCAGGAATTCTTTTAAAAAAATTATATTGATAATCCTGTTTTTTATTAATTTCAGAATGTATTCTGCTCCCCACCCACTGTAACATCCCTTGCAGCTAAAACAAAACAAAAAAAATTTTTAAGGTGGGACAGGAAGCAGTTCAGTAAGAATATGGAGAATATTCATTGGGTCTGATGGTATGTGGCAGAAGTAGAATTTGAATTTGGAACTTCCAACATCAAAATATTCACTATTTCAGCATATTTTTTTTTCCTTTTTTTTTTTCAAGCAGAGGATTCAGGTTGTTTTTTTGGCCTTACGGATCTTGTGGGTTTTTGTTGGCCAGTCATTTCAAGACCCCATTTGGAGTTTTCTTGGTAGATACTGGAGTGATTTTCCATTTTCTTCTCCAGCTCAGATGGAGAAACTAAGGCAAACTGGGTTAAGTGACTTGCCCAGTTAGTAAGTGTCTGAACCTAGATTTGAATTCAGGAAGATAAATCTTCCTTATTCCAAGCCCAGTGCTCTATCCATTGCACCACCTAGCCACCCATCTTGCAAGTAGATGTTTGCAAAAAAAAAATTTCAAAAAAACTTGAAATAGATATAATAAAAATTTTCTCATAATAACTCCTATTTACATCGTCTTTTGTTTTGGGAGGTGAGATTTATGATTTCTCTGGATTAGAGAACGCCAAAGTTGTCTGGGGCACTGAGAAATTAAATGACTTTCCCAGGGTCTCATAGTTCCAATAGGTATTAGATGTAAGATTTGGACCCTGGTCTGAACCTAAAGATGGTTGATAAACATCAAGAAGCATAGTGTAATTGGGGCTGGTTAGTTTCCATATGAATTTTCATTTTTAAGCAACATCATTCATCTGAAAATCAACTCTTTATCTTGAAATTGAATATAGATTTTGACCTCTATATAATCATTTTTAATATATTTTAGTGCTTATTTATAGATTAGGAGTTCTTTGGATAGTTACATGTATAAACTAGACATTTTAATTGTGAATCATATTCAAAGATTTTTTAAAATTACAATAAATATTTTAAGTTTTTAAAATGTCAAGAACAAGAAACTTCATATTTGACCTCCAATAATGATTTCCTTAATTTAGCACTCTATAAAGGTCATAATTTTTTATTTGATTAATTTTAACAACTTGTAGATTATTTTCTTGTATTCAGATAAAAATGCAGTACAGCTCTTATAGTTTTTACTGGTTCTTTTCAATAAAAACAGTATATCTAAGATGCGTCTCAGGGTTAGGGGGATTTTGTCTAACAACTGGAATTCTAACCTTTTCAAAGAAATTTACTCCAGTTAACACAAATTGAATTATTCTTTTTAAAATGTTTCTGTTTATTTAACTAAGATCAGTTTGTTTCTGCAACAGGAATTTTCTTATCATGCTTTAATTTTTGATGCTTCCTATCAGTTTTTCCTCCCACAAAATAAATGTGTCATTATGGTTATTCTGAACTTTCCAAGGGCCTTTTCCCTACAGAGATCTGAAAAGCCATGTTGGAAGAATCATATGTGAACTAAAGGTTATTTGCCTAGGGCTTTTTGCAGCTTCTGCTGGTTCTTTTCATTGTAATAATTTTGAATGTTATTAAATTGAATGTCCCCAATATGGTTGCTGAGTTTTAAAAATGGAATTTCATGCATTAAGCAGTCAAGTATTAAAGTTAGTGTTCCCCAAAGACAAAAACAAAACAAGAAAAAAAAAACCTGATGATGAATATGTGCAGTTTTGTGTTGGTGCTTCAAGGAAGTGTTAGGTTTTTTATTTGCTGTTTCTACTTTTGTACACACAGAAATAATTGCATTTGAGGACACTCCAGCACTCATCTATGCTACACTCTCTTTTCCGCCATTATATCAGAACTTGCTTTGGGATCTTAGAAAAGCTAAAGATCTTAAGTTTAAAAGAAAACAGTTTTAAATGTGATACATTAGTGATAAAGTCCTTCCTCCTGTGTATGTTTTAAGGTCAGCAGTCATTTTTAATGTGGACTTGGAGTGAGGAAGACCTGAGTTCAAATACTGCCTTAACTATTCGATAGCTGCAACTCATTAATCCTTCTCAGACTTGGTTTCCTCATCTGTAATATGAGGATAATGATAGCACTTACCTCCCTGAGTTGTTGTAGGAATCAAAGGCGTTGTGGAATTTAAAGTATCACATTAATAGTACTTTGGGTCATTCACTCTTCCTGGAAGTGTTTGAGATAGTGCTTTTATCTTTCCTATCATTTTAATGACTTGATATTAATTGATTATTATAATAAATGTTACTAAAATAGGATTTCTTATTTCATCTGATATAGCCTAAGCAGAACAACAGAAAAATCTCACCTTTTAAATAAACATAGCTTTTACGCCAAGATTTTTCAGGAGAATCCTTCTTTGAGATTAGTTTTATGAAGTCATGGAACCCTGATTCTCCTATTTGAATTCTTGCTCTTCAGCTCCAGATACTGTCATAGAGGTTATGGAACATTGGATTTATACCTGGAAATATCCTCCAAGGTTACTTAGTCCAACCTCCCCAAGCTTACAACAGTCAAGTTGTCAAGGGCACAATAGTAACCAGCAGATTTAAACTGACATCCTTTGATTCCAAATCCACGTTATTTGAAGGAAAAGGGCAACATTTTAAAATTTTTTCATCTTCTGTGCTTATAGACCTATACCCTTTGAGACCATCATGATAAAGTACTAATCATTTGTCTCAAATTGTCAAAAAAAAAAAATGTTCAGATGAGCAGCTGGGCAATTTGTTTGGGCAATTGCCCAAATATTTTATTTTAGCTATTTTGGAGTAAAATCTTTCTAAACTCAGTTACAAACTTTCTTGCCCCCTGAAACAAAACATAATTTATCGTTTTCTTGATGACGGGAGATCAGTATTACCAAACATCACTTATTATACTTTGCTTTCTTTATGTTACTGCAGTGCCATCAGGGGCTTATTAACATATATAAGCTGGTTTGCCCCCTCACTAAATGGCCACAGACAGCTTGTTATAGTTTATTGCTTTCAGATCAAATTTCTTGCTGCTCGCTATGTGCTTGCCTCTCTAGTAGCTGCAAATGCATTTTCATTCTTTTTGTGATAAATTATTTTCTATTTTAATTACTGAATATAGAACCCACTAGGATCATTAGATTTTAAGACTGGAAGGACCTTAGATATTGTCTAGTCCAAACACAGAGGGGTAAATATGTGTTTACCACAAATTTATGATGTCAGATAACTTTTATTTCTGAGAAACCGATTAATTCCCTAATCCATGATTTAATCAAGGTCTTTTTACTTTTGTTCCTCTAGGATCTTTGTCAGACTTAGAGATTTCACCCCCCTTGTGGGGGTGTAATACAGAGCTTTGCTCTGGACCCTCTTTTTTTTTAAGATTCTTTTATTTATTTTTATTTCTATTTTATTCATTTATTTTCCTCACTTACATGTAAAAATAACTTTTAACATTCGTTTATAAAACTTTGAGTTCCGAATTCTTTCCCTTGCTCCCTCCCGCATTGAGAAGGCACTCAGTTCAATATAGGTTATAGATGTGTAGTTATGCAAAACATATCTCTGATAGTCATGTTGTGAAAGAAAACATAGACAAAAAATTCAAGAAAAATAAAAAAGTGAAAAAGGACGCTTCCATCTGTATTCAGACACTATCAGTTCTTTCTTTGGGGATGGATAGCATTTTTCATCATAAGTCCTTCAGAGTTGTCTTGGATGGTTGTGTTTCTGAGAATAACTGTTCACAGCTGACCATCTTACAGTATCACTGTTACTTTGTACATTGTACATTTCACTTTGCATCAGCCCATGCAAGTCTTTCCAGGTTTTTCTGAGAGCATCCTGCTCGTCATTTCTTATGGCCTAGTAGTATTCCTTCATAATCACATAGCACAACTTGTTTAGCCATTCCCCGATGGATGTGTGTCCCCTCAACTTCTGATTCTTTGACCCCAGAAATGAATTGCTATAAATATTTTTGTACATATAGGTCCTTTTCCTTTTTTTAAATCTCTTTGGGGATGCAGACCCAGTAGTGGCATTGCTAAGTGAAAGGGTCTTGTATGGTTTTGATAGCCCTTTGTGCTAATTCCAAGTTGCTCTACAGAGCGGTTGAATCAGTTCACAACTCCACCTCTCTCTATACCCTTCTTTGATGGACTGATCAGCTCCTATTGGTTTGACTGTCTTCTCTGCCCACTCAACTGCAAGCTCTATATATTCAGCCCCTATCCCTCTCCTTTGAATTCCAGTTTTGTTTCAGCTAGAATGCCTTTACCTAGATGTCCCATGGGCATATCAAACTCAAGAATTTTTTTTTTTTTGGTGGGAAAGGAGAGGTGCAAGGGACAGGGAGGCAATCAAGAGTAAGTAACTTGCCTGGGGTGTCACAGCTAATAAGTATCTAAGGCCTGATTTGAACCCAATCCTCCTGACTCCCGGGCCAGTGCTCTACTGTGTAATTTCTGACGCCACAACATCTGTCTCCTTCCTGCTACTTACATATATGGTCACTACTCCCTTTCCCAGGGTCTTGCTCATCCCTCCTTTTCTGGAGCTCATCACTGCTTGGTTAGGCTATGACAATATCCACACAAATGATCTCTCCTCCATCCTCACCTCTCCATTTTATCCCTCACATGGAATTGGCATCACTAAAGTGTACGACGTAGCTCAGTCCATGTCACAGCCCAGGTCAGAATGCTTCAGGGATTCTTTTTTTGCCTCTGGGATGACATACAAACACTTCTACAGTTATCCCTTCCACATTGAGGGGATTAGGGTGCTGTGCCCCCTTGATCTGGAAAATCTGCATAAAATTTTTTGCCCTTCCCTTTGTACCAGAGAAGCCTGAATTATTATGGTATTAAAAGATAAGATATGTTGATATTATACAATAGTATACATGTGTTTTCAGCATTTCTGAGTTTCTAAACTTGGTCTGTATTGTCTTCAGCTTCCACAAACCTCCCCCTCCAAATTCCCATTTAATTCCTATGCCGACCAGAGAGACATTGAAACCATGATTGGTAAAGACAAGATGTGTAAGGAATAACTGTGTTTGGCATTTCCAGCCCTTCAAAGTTAGACCACCTTCTCTCTGTAGGTTGAGTACACATCACTCCTTCTCATACATTTCATATACCAGTGAAACTGGTCTTCTGCCTATTAATTCCCCACCCAGGACGACCCATCTCCTGCCAGTGTGCCTTTGCGCCTTGCCCGGAATGACTTCCCTCCTCACTTAGACCTTTTGGAAATCTTCTCTCCATTCAAGACTCAGTTTATCACTTCAAGAGGTAATTTCTCCCAATTGCCAGTGTCCCTCATCCCCACCCTTAAATTTTTATATATTTTAAAAATCATTTTTATTTATTTAACTATGTACAGTTTGTTTTCCCCTGGCAGAATGTAAAAGGATTCTTTTTTTAAAAAAAAAAAATTTACATCCCCAGCATCCAGCACCTAGTAAGTTATTAGTGAATGCTTATTGCATTGAATTGAACTGCATCTCACAGTCCAACAATACCTTTGGCAAAGGTTGGGTTCAAAGTATAAAAGAAAATTAAATTCAATTGGTTTATGTTGCTAGCTGTACTTAAAAAAAAAGTTTGTAGTAGAAAAATTTTATATTCCCCTTGCTTAGCCTAGTGCCTAGCACCCATCCTGATGACTTGAAGTGAGGTTTTTGTTTGATTTTGTACATTCTCCTTAGCCACCCTTGCCCCTTCTTTATTTAGATAAAAATTAGCACTAATTGTGATCTCAAGTACCGTCATTTTACTTCCTCTGAATCTCAGTTTCCTAATCTATAAAATGGAGGCTAATACCTGCCCTACTTAAGTAGTCCTCAAGATTGTTGTAAGGACTGAATCAAAAATAGGTGTTAAAATAATTGGTAGAAACATAAATCATTCCAAATATGAGCCTAAAGTGTTACTAGGAATAATGTTAAAGTAAAATTAATATTAAATACATTAAAATATAATAAAATGCTTGGTAGAAGCATAAATCACTTTAAATATGAGGCAGAAGTATTATTAGAAATAATATTAAAGTAAATAAAATTAATATTAAATACATTAAAATATAATCAAATGCTTCGTAGAAACATAAACCACTCTAAATAAGAGGCAGACGTCATTAGGAATGATATTAAAGCCTGAATGTCCGTATTAAAGTTCCTGATTGAATATAGCTAATTGTACCCCTTCAAATAATCAGTATTCAATATTATTCTCAACATAAAATTATCCAACCTTAAAACCATTCTTTTTGGAGAAATCATGTGTTTGTTTTTTTTTTTAAGTGCTCCAAAATAGAAGGTTTCACTTGAGTTTTTTGTTGGAGGGGAAAGTTCAATGGAGAAATTATTAGAAAAGAGATTTCAGTTTAAAAGGCTGAATATATATCTTATATTAAATATTATGTTATATAATATTTACTTAAATATTATATTATATATTTATTTAAATATTTATATAAAATTTAGTTAAATATATTATGTTTAATATATAAACATTATATATTAAATATAAATATTATATATTAAACACAATAAAATGTAAGATGAAAGGAGTAACAGTAATTTCCACATTAAGTTATCCTGAACGTGCTGTTTACAGGCAGAATTCCCTATTAGCAAACTCAACAGGTCATCACGTAGTTAAAAGGGCATGTTGATGGGATGTTCTATCCACAAATGCCAGTTGAAACCTGCCCATTCTGTCCATGCCCTTGGTACGTTTGCACAGTGTACTGGGGATTTTCCTCATGTTGTGAGGAAAACAGTGGAACGAATGACCTTCCCATCCATTATCCCTGGCCTTCGTTAACCCTTGCAAAAACAGAAGGCTGTTCTGTACTACAGCCAACAGCCATCTTAAAATTTCAAAATATTCAACATATAGTTAGGTTTGCAAAGATGAAATTTTCTTGTGGAAGTTGTACAATGAGGGATGTTTTGTAAATGTCTGGGAATTCAAGGCTTTAGATCAGAAGAAGCGAGGAGTCAGAAGATGAAAGCCTCTAGGCCTTCATATGCACTTTCTGTTGGGTGAATATAAAATGTTTG